>JACCGJ010020380.1:0-59713 GCA_013407085.1 Atriophallophorus winterbourni
GACTGGGGGCTGCCCAGCTTGAGGCAGGCGGTAGCCGTCCAATAAGACCTGCAAGTCTCTTTTACCGTCGAAAGCAGCCCCAGGCGCTTGACTCTACGCCAGTCGAGCCATAGCTTTTAACCGGTATCTGCTGCTTCCCGTCTTATCTTCCGTAGAAGCGGAATGGAGTGTCCTCTCCATTGGTGCGTTGTGATGTACGCCAGGGCAGTTCAATATGGAGAACTAGCTGTTGCCTATGCAGCAAGTGCTCCCTCTCCACGGCACCACTGGAACCAAAGTAACAGCTAGGCTGATACGTTTGAACAACGATGCCGTCGCAGGAGCTGGTAGGACGAAGTTGAATAAACTTCGGACTGCCTAACGGGACTCCGGCTCCGGATTTTACCTCGAGGTTGACTCCTGAGGCCTTTTCCATGAATGGATGTAGCCACAAGGCAGTGGAGGTTTGAGATAAGGGTTTTTCTTCCTCTATATCAAATACTAAGACAAAAATGAAGTCTTCATGTTATAGGAATGGGCAATAGTACATTAGGAATGCACTATACTTTAACATCAAATCAATGCCAATAAACCGTTTGACGTTTTTGATGATGTAAGCAAGATCCAGGCTTATACAGACATGATAAATAGAACATGCCACCGAGACTCCAGCGTGCTGTCGCAGTACTGTTGGCAATAGACACGTATTGCACGGATGTGCAATCGTACAGTACTGTGCTGTGCTGCTGTGCGGTTAACACCGTGCTAAATTATTTGCTCACCTGCAGTAAGCTGCACGCGGAAACACGCTGGAGTCTCAGTACCATCTCTAGTTTCTTTCTTATATCTGTCTAGGCCTCGGCAACCGGACAGTTTCTTAGCTCACGTATACTTCCTAACTTACTTTCATACAATACTGTACTGTACAACTGCACATCGCTGCATGCATACAGTATGGTAGGTTTCCGAAATATCAGTGCGCGATATCCATGTTAACCCGCGTAGTAAGGAAAGCTCATTATTTGCAAGTTGCAATCGGGTGGGCTAGAACGAACGCAAAGAAGTTGCAATCCAACAAACGGACGCAAGAGAGCAGACAAATCAAACTGTAGAGTCAGCTGCAAACAAGTACAATCAATCAATAAACGTAAATGGAGAAAAACTGAGCGCGATGTACTATCAGCCATATCACATTGGAAGATATTTTTGTTTGCTTATTATATAAATTTCGCCATAGCGTTCCCACCTAATCAGACAGGCGACATTTTATAGAAATTGAACTACGACATGCATGCACTACCTCAATGAGTATTCCAATCGGTCTTGAGTTTTCCACCAATAAATCTACTTTTAAATTTTTTATATTTATCATTCCGAACTATTCGATCATCTTGAATAACACACCAATTAAGACAGCACGGTGTTTACGTAATTTAGGATATCGATATTCTGGGTTACTTACACTTCATGAACAAATTTACTACGTTATCTAAAACAAAAATGAAAGTATTTTCAATTCATACATTCATCTTCTTATCGTAGTACAAGCTAGAGCTTTACAAGTTACATACAGTAACTTTATTGGATTACTACAATAATTTATCGACTTTAAATCTATTCAGAGGGTTAAGGATTTGGGTATAGTTGTAACAATGGATTTTAAATAGGCTGCGCATGTGCTTAAGCTGTACAACGAGCTGAAGAAGAACTCTTTAGGCTCAAATCCGTTCTGACATGTAGAACGCTGGAAGTGTTTATCCCTTTATATACAGCGATTGTCAGGCCGCATTAAGAATACTGCATGCAAGCCAGGTGCCAATTTCTTCAGAAAGAGTTCAACGCCTGGTTACCAAAATGGCTGAAGCTATGTTTAGGAAACCCTACAAAGAACGTCTAATTTCGTTAGGTCTCTTCTACCTTCGGCGTCGACGTCTACAGGGTGACCTAATAGAAACTTTCAATATCCTAAAAGGCTTAGGCGACGAGGGTTGTCAAATCCAGTTCTCTAGAGCGATTAACCCTTCAAATAGAGGACATACATTAAAGCTCGCGAAACTCCACAGCCGTCTGAATCTAAGGCAACACTTTTTTAGTGAAAGAGTGGTAAGCTTCTGGAACAAGCTGCCTCAGGAACTAATCGCTTGCACATCAATAGGTGCATTCAAAAGAGGTTTAGATGCATTTCGGCATGAGCTTTTTCCAGACGTTTTCCCATGAATATACGGGTCGTCTGTCGACAGAATTGTCTATTTTTTGCTCATTTTGAATTTTTATGGTCTCCACCACGAATAAAAAATGCTGTTATATAATGTCCAGTTTTAAATGTCATGTTTTAAGTGTACGCAACAATTTTTCATAGTTAACCTATCACCGGCTTGGTGAAGAGAAACTCTTTCCGTTTTTCACAGTCGCAGCTACCAGAGAAGAGTGAACCAACTTTGGCAGTGGTAAACGCTCCTTTGAAGCTTTCCACCGACAGAAATTCTGGACGCTCGATTGGCTTATTAGCCATTTACAGACCTGTGCCAACTGAACTGAACTGAACTGAACATAAATAGGACTGATAGTTATGCTTACGAAGGCATCCAACGATCCTTCACAGGATCCCCTAACTCGAGTTCAGATAAGCATACTTATTATGAAAGATGTGATATCTTAGGATTGAGACAATTATGCATTAGTAGATTACGACAAAATCTTGTACTTTTTCCAGAATATTGAAAAAAAGATAAAATATACATTGATTTAAAAATAGGTTTCAAAAAGTCCGAAGTTTAAAATCTTCACTATAAATACAAAATATCTATTCCGAATATTCTCAATCAAGTAAGAAAAGATTTCTTCATTTCTAAATATTATCGTTTATGGAATTTAATTCCTAAGAAAATACGACTGAGCACATCATGCACAGATCACAAAAAGCAACTCAACTCATTTTAACACCGAATAAATTAGCCCAGCTATTGAATATTTATACATCTCCCGACAATTTATACTTATACGGCATTAAAGCCTTTTACTTTGCTACCTGTATATTTTAAGAGAAAAATTAACTTTTTCCTTGAGAATTTATTTTGCAGAATTACTGAAATTCAAGAAAAAGCCCTCTCCCAATTCTTGAAACGAAGATACCAGTTTCGTTTCCTTAAATTCGACGAATTGAACTTCCGATCCGCTTAACCCTGTTTTAGCTTACATGCTGAACATCATTCATGAATAAACTGCCATTTGGACCTACCCAAACTGTAATTTCTCTGATTCCTATATTTCGCAGGATTATCGTTATTTTGAAAATAATGTGGAGTTTGTTAATTATGTTTTACTAAGCTATCCATTTTTTTGTTTTATGAAAGATATTATGTGACGATTGTTACCCAACTATTCTTTATCGGTTGCTAACATTTGTAAAACACTGTTTTATTTTATGTACTTTTTAATAAAAACAAATTATCATGCATAGCATGATTTGATTTATCCAAGAATATAAATTATTATTATTATTATTAAATAGGAAAGCAGCAAGCATTTGTGTGTAATGTGGTCACATCATTTTGATCTATCTCGCCTATTATTAAAGAACACTGAAGCGCAGTACCTGCGGTATTACCGAGTTCTTGATGTGCCAAACTGCGGTAGCACCACTGTTGGTGGCATCTTTGTCGCAAGAAGGTTGTGGCGTAGGGGTTTCTAATGAAGCAATGTTGAGCGCACAAGAAGCGAGGATTTAGTGTTTTGCCCCATAACTTTGACAAGAATCTTCACATAAGTTCTCTACCAGCAGTTATGCATTATATATAGAAATATCCGCTTTTGTGGAGTTATTCCATCGGCGTTTCTGAAAGGTTCTCCGGTTTTGCTAAGTTGCCAACAGAACGATGAAATGCAGAATATTTTGCCAAGGATGGGCTATTGCCTGGTACCAATCTATAGAAACCATCGGAATTGGTATGCATTTGGTCGCATTTTGAAAGAAACAAGTCTCTTTCTCTCTGTTTTCGATTTCAATCGAGAATGTCCTTCGCTGATTTCCTTTATTCCACAGACCAATTTTATGAACCAGAACTTACTGAAGATTAAGCTTAGGGTCCGCAATAGATTCTGCACACATTGACGATCTGAACGGCTTCATGATTTAGCCAACTGTATAAAAGGCTCTTATTCCTTCAAGCTCAAAGAATTTATGGTCCTAGTTTTCATATTTTTCTGAGGTAAGTCTCCTCTTCGCAACTCTAACAGGAAGATTCTTTATAACACCATACGGCAGCGCAGGGGACTATTTTACCTTTATGTTTGTGCTTCAGTTTGTTTTAGTGGTACATAAATTTTACATGGTCTATCCACTATTGATGTAAAATGACACAATCCGTTTTACCATTGTTATTAGAGTGAAATGATTCTTTGGTTAATAGAATATATGATTTTAAACACATTCAACAATGAAACCCAGAATTAAAATATCCGGTAAATAACACGTGTTTTTCATCAAATAATGAAATATCAAAGGTAAGTTAAGTTCCAATTATTTTTGCGAACCAAGTGTTTTTCCGTGTCTTGCTTTATCTGAAACGATATGAACGTTTAAAGACTATTGGAAAAGAGATTTTAAATGTCTTAAAATTAGCGGAACAAATAAATTGTGAGACACAATATAAACGTTCCCTAATTATAACATTTTTTTCATTTTGTATGAAATCACACACACGTATCCAAGCAAACTGATGCACAGTCTGATACTGGGCGGCGAAGCTGGGATGCGTGAAAATGTCAGGCCCCATTTATTTTATCAGAAAGGGTGAGTTCGTGTTCTTACATTGTCTTGACTAACAAAGATAAAAATGGAAACATTTTAATAATACTATATGTTATTGATTTTGGTTTTTAATTTGTGCTGTTGATTAGAAATGTTTCTAAACATGTATTGTGAGGCTTGCCAAGAAATACCAAAAAGAAAATTCTTAGCTAAATTTTCTGTTTCAAAATATAGGAATATTTAATGAAATTATATAGGTTGATGTAAACGCGGTCGTTAAAGACGATGGGGCTAATATCTCACAAATCTGCTTCCAGTTCTCTAACGGAAAACGATCACCGTGCATGATCCTTAACGCGCCGGCATATTGATTGTCCGTGAATTTCGGTAAGTAGAAATAGTTTATAATTGATCGATCACATTCCATAATGATTACGAGGAATAAAGTACTTGAACCCTAATGGCCACATGAATTGATCAAGCAAGCTTATCGTTCATCGGATATTGCTTGAACTTGAAAAACACAGAAACAATTGGATTACAAATCGTGTAAGGAAGGGCATCAATTGATTCTTATCACGATTGACTATGTCAGATTTTAAATATAAACGTTACCAAGTATATCTTCTAAACGAATAATATCCAACAACCCTTTCCCATCGGCTGCTAATATTCATATCTATTTTATGTTTTTTTAATCACTCATTCGAGATTAAAAAATTGGGCCCGTAATTAGAGCGTTTAATTAGAAACTCACAAGACCGATAATAACCGTATTTTACACCGCTTCTCAAGTTCGACGTATCCCAAACATTGTAGATAGTCATGATATTGGATGAGGAGAAGTATGTGATGTATTTCATATTCTCATGAGTAGCAAGAGCGCGATCGCACCGACAATTATTCCCGTCAAACAGAGCGCTAGCCATCAAGCCAGATGGATTCTAGTTCAAAAAGGAAGATTATTTTTTAAATGCATGAAGTATGAAAACATCCACGATAACATGATTTCAAAATAGCTTGAGATAGAAAACTAACCATTAGTCATAAAAATGTTTTATGATAACACTAAGCACATAACTTAAATAATAAAGCGGGTATTGAACCAAACGGTATATGATCGCATCTTGCAATTATCACAGGCACAAAATAAGCCAAATCATATAATATGTATTTCCATGCTGAAACATTACTGGGTATATATTTGGATTGTTACCTTGTGTGCCGGTTGCAAGGTTGTCACTGCCGAGGCGGTTTTGGGTATAAACTCCCAATTACAAACCTGCTTCAATGGCATATGTCTAATTTTGCTCCTGACAACCAAGTTCAGCTTCTGGCCTGTACGCGTGGGTCGGTGTGACCCGGCGTAACTGATTCTTTCTACAAGAGAAAGAGCGAAGGCTGGCACCTCAAACCCAGGATGCTTATAGCAGGTGGAGCTCGTAATTCCATGAAGGCGGTCCACACAGGGTGAGGAAAACCATTCTCTCAAACCTCCACTGCCTTGTCGCTACATAGAATCATGGAAAACGCTCTTGGAGTCAACCTTGAGGAAAATTCCGGAGCCGGAGCCCCGTTATGGATTTCGAAGCTTTATTCAACTTCGTCCCGCCAACACCTGCGACGAAATCGTTGTCCAAACGTATCAGCCTAGCTATTCGATTAGTTCCGGTCTTGCTCTATAGATGGAGCAGTTGCTGCATGGGCAACAGCTAGTTCTCCATATTGAACTGCCTTGGTATACAGAACAACGCACCAATGGTGAGGACAATCCATTTCGCTCCTACAGATAATAATAAGAGGAGCAGCGGATACCGGCTGAAAGCCATGGCCCAGCTGAAGTAAAGCTCAGCACCTGGGGTTGCTTTCGAAGGTGGGAGAGATTTTCAGGTCTCATTGGACGGATACCTTCGCCTCAACCCGGGCAGCCCCCAATCAATATGGTGCCGTCTTGCTACGGTCTGCTATCTTCATTGGGTGCACGGTGATTAGAAATCAACCGACAGACAGACTGTTTTTTTCCGCACCAGCAAAACGAACTACTGAACTACTTCTGAAACTGTTAACCTAGAATGTACGCTCCATGCATTATGGATTTCATGACGACGTCTCCAATATCAGAGGCTTAGGAAAATCAGCTGTGATTAACAATGAGCGAACGAGGCTAAATGCCGACGTGACTGATTTGTAAGAGACGCGATTACCAGACACGGGTATACTAATACAAAGAGATTACACATTTTTTAAAAAGGGGGTTCTGGTAAGCCTCGACTGTATGGACTTTGGTTTGCCGTAAGACATACTAAAAGCAGCTGAACCGATCAGCAGGGGCATCGAACGGATTTGTACACTAAATCTGAAGTGCATTACTGATAACATTACGTTTTTTATCATAACCTCACAACTGTTGTCGAAAACGTGCCACAACAAACTGTGTAGTGAAATTGGGTGATTTTATTGCCAGAGTTGATGCAGATTACGAGACTTGGCAAAACTGTCTGTGAAGGTTTGGTATAGTTAAAACCAATGTAAATGGGCAAACCATAATAGAAATGTGCACACAGTTTAGTCTGTCTGTCAGTAACACATTTAGTTGAACAAAACCACAGCATAAAGTCTATTTGAAACATCATCGCTCTAAGCATTGGCATCAACTTGATCTTATTCTTGTTAGGTGCACTAATATAGTTAGCGCACTCATCACCAGATAATATCGAAGTGCAGACTGCGACACTGATCATTCATTCGTCTGTGCAAAATTGAGATTTCACACCACCAAATTTTCAGCCAAATCAAGTATTGACGTCACTCGCATGTGCAAAACTAATCTACCTGCGCGATTTGCAAAAACCTCCACAGCCGAGTTCAAGAAGTCAAACCAACATGAACAGGCTTTAGAAAACTGGGAATCGATAAAAAGCTACATATACCGAGTCGCACTTTTCACTTAGGGTCCGAAGAAAGCTCTAACGAGCCACTGGTTCGAAGCAAAAGCTTCGGAGATGAATGCTGTGTTGTACAGTCAGCATTCTTGAAGTTTAAATGTATGCTAGCAGATGAAAAGTTACGACTTCCAATGACAGCTTGAAATAAGTTTGAACGGACTGTAAGATGATGTGCAAAAGACTAATGGACTGAAATTATTCTCAGCATCCAAGAAATTTTCACGGTATGTGATGGGATCAATAGAGTCATTGGTCCAAACAAACTTAAAACGGCTCCCATTAAGTCTGTAACTGGTAATCCGATTGTTGACGAAAATCGTCAGATTGAAAGATGGGTATATCACTTTTCGTCTCTCTGCTCTAGTAAGAGTAAGATTTTACTGCATGTATATGAAAATGTCGAGCGATTGCCGAGTATTAAATATATAAATACTCCCCCCTACTGTTAATAAGCTCAATCGAGCAATCGACCGCTTAGCGAATTGAAAGGCCCCTGGTGACGATGGAATTCTACTTGAGCTCATCAAATGCTTTAGAAAAGCATTATTACGACCTTTTCACCCTTAACCTCTCCAGTGCTGGCAGGAGGTGTGTGTCCCACATGAGATGCGCGACATGAAGTTCATCACACTATATCAGAATAAGTTGATAGAGGTGACTGCAACAATAGCTGATGAAACTCCATTCTGAATGTTGCAGGCAAATTGTTTGCTAAAGTCTTACAGATCCGGCTACAAGTCGGAACTGATAGAATTTACTTCGAATCTCAATGTGGCTTCCGCAAGGGAAGATCAACCGTTAACATGACATTCTCCATGAGACAAACTCAGAATATGTTTCCAGAACAGCGTACGTCATTATAGACTGTTTTATTGATTTGACAAAGACATTTGGCTACGTCAGCAGGAAGGGTCTTTTCAAAATGCTTTATCTGGTAGGATGTCCCCTGACCGCTGAAACTCACCGAGGCTTCGAAAAACGGCGTGATCTTGCTGCCGCGTTGTTTGGTATTTTCTTTACTCTGCTACTGAGAACCTACAGTCGCTAATGGACTGCTTTTCGTCAGCATGCAAATACTTTGGGCTAACAATCAGAATGAGCGAGACCAAAGACCTTGGTCGCCAACAATCATCAATGTCGGAAAATGTCAGCTTGAACCAGTTAATCAATTCACATATATAGGTTCAACCATTGCGGATTACATCACGCTAGACACGGAGATTGATAAACGGATAAGCAGAGCACCTGTCATTTCGATCCGGTTGAACTCTCGTGTTTGGGGTAACCGACTATAAAGACAAAGTTGATGGTATACAGTGCGTGCGCGCTGAATCCTTTACTACACGGCAGTGAAATTTAGACCAGCCACGCACGACACGAACGGAAGCTGAATGCTTTCCATCGACGAAACATCCGTCGTATCTTCAACATATCGTGGATGGACAGAGTGACTAATGCTGAGGTGCTTTCAAAAGCTGGTCTACAGAGCATGTTCACCCTATTACGACAGCGCCGCCTGCGGTAGCTTGGTCGTATCTACAAAATGGAAAATGGTCGTATTCCGAAAGATCAACACTATGATAAGTTGCAATTAGGAAGTCGACCATTGGGCAGACCGTACTTTCTGTATAAAGACGTTTGCAAAAGTATTATGAAAGCACTTGTCATTGACCTGGCAAGTTAGGAGAACTTGCTCGTGACCGCTCACATTGGAGGCATTGTGGTGGAGCTGGAAAGCTGGGGACGAGAGATACAGTTCTTTCATGCTGAACGCGGAACACGCCGCCGGCGTGCAACCGACACCCTACAACCGAGTTCTCCCTATCACTGCAATCGCTGCGGGAGATATTTTTTCTTCCGAATTAGACAGTTTAGTCATTTAAAAAGCTGTAGAACATGAAAATTCATGCGATTGTGTTGTCTAAATCGACCGAAGTAGGCCAACAATAACAAATTTTATGCCTAAAACAAGTTATAAGTAGAAGCAAAACGGTTGTGGTAAATTTCACTGAAAATAGAACGATACGTTCAAATATATTTTCAGGATTTCAAAATGGAACTAATAAAAATTGACGTATGGCTTCGTACACACTATTCATAAACAAGTACAAATCTACCGACAAAGATAGATCAACTTACACGAATCAAACGGAGTTCAATCAACCTGTCATTTGCTACAAAAATTTGATGCTTGCAGATGAGCACACGCTACTGAGGCCAGGAAAATTCCATTTTCATCGCAGAACTTAGGTATTTTTGGAAACAATTATCTGCAAAACAATTAAAAAAACCGCTTTGAAATATTTCATTTTTACTTGATAAATATTATAATAATATTATTTTAAACGGTGCAAATTGAAACACTTACTTGCCATTCTTCCACTACTTCAAGGGCATGTGGATTCTAATATTACTGCTATTACATGATGAGTACAAACTGCAGGAAAACCTTCGGCGGGAGTGATGTAAATGTATGCAAATGAGCCTTAAAACACACGTAAATTTTCAACATACCTACTTATATTATTTTAAGTAATAAGGATACAAAATATAAAAAAACTGCATTTATTTAGCCACATCATCTAAATATTTGCTTTGAAATCACGGAATGAGATAATATTGATACTTGGTATAAACAGAGTGGTGTACTTACAAAACTTTACATTTGACGGGATCAACGTTGGCAAGTAAACTGAAATAAATGAACAATTAGGATTGAATTTTATTTAAATTTAGAAAATAATTACACATTCGTATTTGCATAATATTACATCACGCACATGGAACAACTTGTTTCGTGGTATTTTAAGCCATCAGATGTGTTGTTGCAAGCTCGAACTTGTTTATCATTTCTCAAAGTTTTCAAGGCATAAGTATCCTGGTGGTGGTGTCCCAACCTGATGAGTATAACTAACATGAAATCGCTCGTAAGAGGTTCAATGTAAATGTAAGCGAGGATTTTCGAGTGAGACCGTAATTGTGTTCTACTATCAATGAATTTTTGTGCATTTTCTTGTGCCGCATACAAATATAGTATATTATTGACACTTTTCAAGAAACCCACATTAAGGATATCATCAGAATTTCTTTGTTTTATTTAGGGTATTTGATTTTTGTCTACCCTTAAATAACTCATATTACTTTTTTAGAAAATCAAACTGTTCAAACGTAAATACACACGAGGATGCTTAGAATATTCCAGTATTTTCACATAGTTCTATATGCTAACTGATCCATGTTGACTAATGCTATATTCTTAATAATACAGACGAGCCACACAACAAATATGGCTTGCTGTCTAAGAGGTCCAAATCTATTTTCGTGAGAAATTTGCTATGCATTCTGAAATGACAAATCAGGCATAAACTTCTTCACGGTCCAGGTGGTTATGTAATTAGCTTTTGCGTTCAGCTCACGATTAAACATTAGCTTATTATGTCATTGTAAACGGTTTTTAATAAAACTAATATGTATGTATGAACGGACAAGCCTGATCCAGGCAAAGTGCCGTACAGTCAGACTGCACGTGGGCTAAGATACTGCCAGGTTGCCCAAGACTAGACAGACATGAGAAAGAAAATAGAAATGGTAGTGAGACTCCAGCCTGTTTCAGCATGCAGCTCACCACCGATGGCCAATCAATTTAGCACGGTGTTACCCGCACAGCGCATAGGTACTGTACGATTGTACATCCGTGTAATATAGTTGATCTGGTATTGTTTTTCGGTCACATTCGGTCGATAACGATCATGCATATAAAGCAATATCGCATGTTGGTTTGCTGCTTTATAGCGTTTAAGATGATTAAACAGTCCGATTCGTTAAAGAAACAAAGATCCCATAACGCTCAAATCAATAGGCTTTAATTTAACTCAAAAGAGTTTACCTTTACGTTTATCAAAATAAACTAATATGCTAACAAAGAATAAAAGAAATGTTATAATATCAATCTGTTGTCAAGTCGGGATCGTTGGTCAAGGGAAAATCTGTGGAGCGTAAGTTAACCATCTTCTTCCGAAGTTGATCCATGATCAAAACGATCGGATGTACAAAGCTTAACAACTCTCCGCTGGTTCAAATTCTGCTAATAATATTTTTAATAATACACGTAGCGAACTCAGTTAGAGGTTAACGTTACCACACAATTTATATGTCCAAATCTAAAAAAGCACCACGTTTTGAAGCCAATAAATGTTTCTGAAAAATTAAAAGTGTTCGTGTTAAGCGGTAGCTACGGTTCAATTTATTGTCCCGTTTGATTTTATTGTCATTATTTATTTCCAATCTCAACGTCACAAGTCACATTTTCTACTAACCTTGTGACCAGGTTAGCGTGAAGAAGTTTGCAATGAATCCTCGTTTCAGAATGTAGAAAATTGAAATCCGAAGCGAGTCCAAAATTACCCTGTTGGTACGCGATTCGGGCCAATCTATCATAGCATCTGTTCCACAATCTCCATTTTGCGGTACAAATGGCTCATATGACGGATTGTTCTGTAAAAAAAGTGGTGGTTGAAATCGGGAGGTTTCAATGCGAACAGTGATATTTAAATTCCATAGTGAACATTGGCTTACTTGTCGCCAATTTACCCGCAGATTCAGAGACATATTCGGTTGCATTTGGATGGCAAATAAACATAATTGGGGTTTCAATCCTTTGAACCTCATTTGGTACGGGCTAAACGTGCCCTGTGTTGCACTCATTCCGATAAATGCATCACAATTACTCGGTACATTAGTTTTTGATTCAGATGAATGATCTCCAATTTGTGAATTGCGATCAGGGTCGACTATAAAGGAAAACAGTTTTTACCGCGATATATTTATGGCGACCATTTTATCACATATGCATCTTCCGGAAGACTAATCACAAATTTAATGCATTACACAGTTCATGACAAAGCAAAATCTACTTCGAAATCAACTGGTTGATTCAAGTGCAATTAAAGACGAACTTTTTGAAAAAAATTTCCATCTTCAAAGAAGCAGTGATGGTGTTTATTAGCATTCGATCAAGTTCACCGCAGTCTAATATTACAGGAAGTTAACAGGCTTAGTATCAGCGGAATGTTTTTAAATTGGATAAATGACTGCATAACAATCTACACTACACATAAACGCGTTGATGAAGCATTATCATCCCAAAACACTGCAATTAGCGGTGTTGGCAGTAACATTTCGTAATTCACGGACAACATAGATATATAAAGTTGCATCTGTAGGTCACAAGACTGTTCATTGAAACACAACTATCTTGATGTGATACATATTTGGTCGTTGGTGAAAAAACGGTCTCTGAACTTCAACAACAGCTGGCTTGTGTATGTGGGAAAGAAACTACATTTCACATTTATGATAGTTTCACACAACCTTAAAAAGTGCAGTAAAGAAAAATAAAAGAATAACATCTGTAGATGCTAAGCATAAAATCCTCACTTCAAGCAACCACTGACTTCACAAACGAACCACGTTTCCTTACTCAAACGGGTATTTAGCGAATGCTTGTCGAAAATCCTCCAACGATACTAAATACATACCTAAAAGCAGTCACGGTCTCCTCAGCTGATGAAAAATGTAGATCTCATGCAGCGAATCAATCACTGCTGGACAAAAATATTTCTCATCACCAGAAGCAAGCCTTAGGAGGAACAGACAGATCATTTACATTTGTTCCACTTTATCATTCGACAAACCAGAGGAGACCTTATTATTTTTCACAAAATATTATATACTACAATCCAACCTTTGAATAGACTCATTAGTGGAAAAGATACTCGGACCAGTGAATCTAACTGGTTGTACATCATTTCTTCCTAAAGTTTTGTAGGTATTTTTTTGTCAGTCATGTTTTTCACTCGATCCAGTTTACTGTAAAGTTTACGCATTAAGCCAGCATGCATGAGTTCAAAACTATATTAGATAAGTAATTATTTAACTGTTTTTTTCCCGACTACTATTTTAATGTTTCATCTGAAAGATCAGCTCATTACTTATGAATATACATTTTGATTTTATCCATTCTATGGTTCACGTTAAACTCAATGCTTCTTATCACTAAACACTATGAATCACCTCAATGAATCCCACAGTTTCAACAAGCACGAAACACTAATTTTCGATTTTATCCCGCCCACAATTGTACGTTTGGAAATTTGCTCCAATCAAATCAGCCAAACTATCATGTATAGAATATGTGTGAATGCTAATCAAAATATAGACGCGACAATAATCTGATAAGATTTGCTAGATCTTCTTGACATAATTGGCGCTAAACACCGACTTAGTTCATATAAGGAGCGATATAGATGGAATGTTTAAATAATTTGCTTTTCTTGTGGAGACAAAAGAGTGGAGTTTAAGCGCATACAGATCCTCATCCTACTGACTCTACCTGGAGTGTGCGAATAGCACGAAACCGGTCGTGGTGTGTGCGTGTATGATATAAATGCATGCAAATGAGCTTTTTCGTTAACGGTATTTTTGATTTTTTTCTTGAGTTTTGTAGATATCATTTATAATGGTCATCCATTATTAACTGTAACACAGATAATTTAGATTAGATTTAACTGCGTGCGTATAAGTTATTTATGCAGAAGAAGAGCAATTGAAGACACAGTGATATATTAATCCGATAATCGAGCACATCATTATTTATTCTAAAGATTCTCATAATTCAATGTGAGTATACAAGACGTGTAAATGTAGTACAACATTCAACATTTATTTTTAAGTAAAGTATGCTTTGTGACTACTAATCAGTACCAAGTCCTTCGAACTATTCACAAGGTTGATCACATCGGTGCATATTGGAAGCACTGGTCTCAAGTTTTGCTTTTATCTGAACTCATCAGCATTGCATAAACGCTGCCTCCGGCTTGACTCGAACCTCAGACCATGACCATTGTAGTCTCAGGCTTTATGTACTGAGCAATCGTTTAGCGTTTAACCGATCGCAATCAAGGATTTATGAATATTACTCCAGACTGAAACATTTCAGTAGTGTTATATCCAGGTCCAAATATGAAGGATACAGCAACAAGTGTTGTAGTCGTCAAACTATATCAAATTCTAATAAATTCAACATTCATATATCGATGTGGCCATTTTGGAAAATTGTCTTTCAGGTGATAGTGTTATTCGGAATCGAACAGATATCATTTATTCCCGATTAAACTATCGTTTTTGTGGTACCAGCAAGTTGACTGTAAAATCAAAGATGGTGGTATACAGCGCGTGCTTACTAGATGCTTCACTGTAAGGCACTGAAACCTGAACCAATCACGCAAGACATGAACGGAAGTTGAATGCTCTCCATCTACAAAACATCCGTAGTATCTTTTAAATATGAGGGATGTAAAGATTGGATAAGGCTGAAGTGCTTTCAAAGGGTGGTCAACAGAGCACGTTGACAGCGCCGCCTGCAGCGGCTACGCCATTTCTGCAGAATGGAAAATGGTCGTGTTCCGAAAGGTCTACTCTATGGTGAGTTGAAATCAGGAAGCTGACTTCTGGGCAGACAGCACTTGCTGTACAAAGACGTTTAAAAAACAGATATGAAAGCTTTTAACGTTGATCTTGTGAACTACGGATTACTTGCTCGTAGCCGCTCACATTGGATTCATTGTGTGTGTGTGTTCCTCCCGAATCGGACTGTATAGTGATTCGAAAAGCTGTGGAACATGAAACATCTCATGCGATTGTGATATACATATATGTTTGACATCAAACGATGGAGGACAATAACAACAACTATCTTCCGCAATCAATTATGGTTTTCATTAAAACATGTTTATTCGACATAAAAGCTAATAGTTTTCTTTTTGAAATAGGTTAACTCGAAGATAACACAACATTTGTTGTTGAATATTTCAAGAAGAAACATGCATGAACTGAGTTAATGTTTTGACAGAGGTTTATGCTTGAGAGTTGTATTTGAAGTGTGAGATTGTTCATGCTCGTTGGAAGAATGGAACCAACGTTATTACGTCTTAGATGTGGTTTTCCGATCATCAATATACATGACGAGAATTTAAATAACGAATTGCACCGCATACTTTTTTAAATAGAATGAAAAGCAAATTAGAAAGACATCCATGATAAAATGCAACTCACAGCGTCTAAATTTGGCGAAAATTACTCGTGGATTCATCATCACCTTTACGTCCCAAAAAGTGATGACCGTTATTTGATTTGTCGACGAAGTGAACAACAATTTATTTCCACGGAGTCTTCTTGGCACAATCAAATTGGCGTCATAAAAATTGCCGTCGATATAGAAGCTTTCCAATAGTGCTTCGACATTCTGCAAATTTTGATGAATCAAATACTATCAGTAATTCGTACACAAATTCAGAACGAATTAATACCTTGTTAACAAAATCACATACGAAGAAACTTGTCCTGTTTCACACGTGTCATGTTACAAAACATATGACTAGACTATTGAGTTTACGAGACAATCAGTAAAATATCCAAATTAGACTGACACGCCTAATCTAGATATAAATCAGAAACCAATAGGAATTTCCAAATAATTGCTGTACTGTATTTATGCATTTTAAATATTTGGAAATATACTTCAATTATTCGCGTTAACGCTGATGTAATCGAGGTCACTGTCAATACATATTGCGACTCATGTTACCCACACGAATTAGAAAGAAAGAAATCAACGTCAAATATAAAGGGTCAATGAACGTAAAGGATAATAACCGGCCAGAAAATCCTTGGACGAGTTGTAATTGCTGTAACCGAGAAATCAACAGTAATTACATACACGTACACATCAGGTGTGAATGTGCATGAGCATGTAGTATTATAACGAAAGTTATATCTTACGGCCTGTGAATATCATGGTAAAATCTTATGTGCATGAAGTTGTTGTTTGTCTTAATAGGTACATCAAGATTCAATAATCAATATTTTATGTTAATTACCACAGAAAGCAAATACACATAGAATAAATGACTTCTACAATGGAGTCTTGTGTGCGGTAAAACGAGAAAACTTTAATGGCTCCGTGTGTTCTTACGGGAACTGACTTCTATCAAATCGCGGAGTGGTTGATTTTAAAACCGCAATATTTTATATGTTTTGATCATGTCGCTGCATACTGTCCTTTGTGTAAAATCGTTAAATCCCAGCAGGACCATTATATCTAGGTATGGGATATGCTGCATTTCATCAGCAAGTTTCATCCCTAGTTGGTAAATTTTATTCAGCAATCCAAAGTCTCTACGTAGGTCAATGTATTCTATCGTTGGATAGGTGTAATTATTATTATTATTAAGTAACGCGGGTGAATGTTTTAGGAGAGGACGGCGAAAAGTATTCATGGTCCACCGGCTTACGAATGATCGAACATTTCAGAATGAACGATGTCTCCCAAAACGCCAGCAGTGAAGGGCGTATTAAACTCAGCGATGTCAAATGAACGCTGATGTCGTGGTCTACGTTAACCACATAAAATAGGCATATGCGCCTTCCCGACGTGCAGAAAACGCTTACACACTACATTTGAAACAAGTGTACAAGAACAAGTTCTTTGCAATTCGCAAGGTCAATGTCAAACGTCTTCATAACTGTTTCGCAAAACTGTTTTTGTAACGCAACTGCAGTCTGCTTGATCATCGAGTTTGTGATTCCGACTCACCATAGAGAAGATATTTTAGAGCACAACCGTTTTCAATTCTTTAGAATTACCGAGCAAGTGTAAGCGGCGCTGTTGTATTACTGTAAAGATGCTTGGCAGACAAACATTAAATAGCACGACTGCAATAGTTACTTTGTCGAAACTAGTTAAGTTTAACATACGGTTGAGGCTTCTTGAATGTATAACAAACGCTTTCGTTAGAATATTGCGATTCGAAGCTAGAGCGTGGTCTTCAAACGTTGGTAAAAGCTAAACATTTTTCAAAGACCAAATGGTAAAACAGTGCTGTTCATAGTGTACAGAGAAGAGGTAATCATCCCACTTATACATATGCCGAGTTTTGTCGACATTTGTGTTAACTGATGCTGACCTAAGGAAGCTGTTTTAGTTTTGCTCACACCAATGGCTGTCTTGATCTCATTTAACAGACCGCTCAATTACCACTATCTGCACATTTCTAAATACCTAGACAAATTTCAGTATAACAATCATTTGCACAACAACTTGCTGCCCAATGGACCTTAATAGTAGCTTATCTAAGAAGTAGTTAGCTTTCATCTTTTACATTCGTTTCAATATCAAAAACGCTGACCCATTATTATCTAAGGCAATAATCATCACAGAAATTGCGACTTCAAGGCAATTTCATGCTCGATCTTTTTACAGACTACGTTGGGCGGAGCCACATGGGGTTTTATTTTTTCCTAATTTTTAGAAGTTTAGTCATTTGTTCTAGATCGGTTTGTGATAGCCTGTTCAAATTGAACGGCATGATTGATTAGAATGAAGTCTATACTTGACTTAGCCTTGTCGCATATTCTGGTTAAACTTGAGTTTTGCACAAACCAGTGAATGGCCACTTTCAAATTCAGTGCTCTGATATGATCTATCGAGAAAACGCTGTTATCATCGACACGTTTAAAGAGGAAAGTTCAATGAGGTCCCAATTCTTCGCCGAGACTCCATGCTCTATCTTCGTTGGGAAACAAACTTGAATTTAAACCCAAACAAACAATAAACTATTTGCATTGTTCCAAATATACATTTTCAGCGTTTCTATCTACACCAAACTTCCCGAAATAGACTGGCCAATAATTGCAACCCGCATGAACTCTGGCATTGAGCTCGCCCAATACCACTTCGCAGGTTTTTAGTTGCACTCTTCTACGGCAGGCGTCGCATAAACTGTCTAATGTATATTGAACCAAATCCATTAATCAGATCACGTAGTGAATTATGTGAGAAGAGGAAGTTTTACATCATTTAATCAAACACAATAGAGCATGATAGCCGGCAAAAAGATTGTCAAGAGATGCACCTTAAATAACTCATAATTGAAAATGAAATTACCAAATCAAGCGAGGCATGGTCTTCTTCAAATTTTAACTACAGATTTTTACAAAATTGATATTTACAGTTATTCTAAGAATATTTAAATATGATAAAGCAAAACAATCTTATTTATTAAACAATTTTAAAACAAAAAAATTCATTTTTTTTATTTATTACAAAGCTTTTTGTCTATGGTGTGGTATGGTGATTATGTTGTCAATATCCTATTTTACATGAAACACTAACAACTGAATACAGCTATTCGGCTGAGGTCCAAAAATATCTAACAATTAGTGAAACATGTGCCGGACGTTTTACGTGATGTGGAATTCATGTAAGTTTGTAAGAAACTCACGTTGTAGGCCATAACTTTGAGCAGTTTTAACTTGGACGCTTCAATTTCGTGAATACAAAAGTTTGTCGAGTTCAGCCATTTTTTTCTAACGACAAGATTCTTCCTGGATAAGGGTTGTTCAACTCGACAGGATGCTTTAAAATGAAGAGGTTTATTTGGTTATTGATTCCGCAAATATAGAGTTTGTCAATCATAATATTGCAATCAGTTAACGAGATGATTTATGAGATTATTGACTACAGCGATTAAAATATTTAGTCTGATGCACTTTCTGGCCGCTATGAACTATAATTTTCCCACTGTAGTTTTTAAATTATAATAATCATGTGCAGGTAATAATAAAAATGAAGTAGCCTAGAGACACTGGAAATTTACTTTCACACACCACTGTATCCTTCAATACATATTATGATTACAACACAGTTATATAGTTTAGTTAGTAAGAGTTATCTTCGACCAGATTACATTTCTAGAACGTTTTCAGTGATTTTTTTTCCAGAACCCTTCGTCAGTTTTTTAAAACAGTGCTGTATCACAAAATTAAAGAGGGAACAGTTTTCATATTTGATCATATTGTGAAATATTTGTTAATCTTGGTCTGGTACTGAGTATTCAAGGCAAAAGATTCGAGATTTATGGTTGAAAAAGCAATAAACTTTATAATGACCACATAGATGAAGTATTGGTAATCATGTATTTATATTTATAGATAAAATCAATGGGGTTCCATGATTGGGAAAATTTAATAAATCCCGAGAGCAACATTAGGATTAGCTCTCATTTAGTCGACAAGTTACTGTTTGAATATAGAAAAACTGTTTGAGTTTAACAAATCATGAGGTAGGGAATTCCAAACCAAACACACACCGTCTTGAGTGTGGTATTTCCACATTTCAATTATGAATACGGATGTTGCTTACAGTTGTTTGGTAAACGAATTATATAGTGGTTTGGAAACAGAAGTAAAGATTATGTATGCAAGTGAAAGATCACTTCGCATTTTCCTTTATGCAAGTGTCCTCAGATCCAGTCTTCTGAGTTGTTCGACGTATAGCGCATTTTCGAAACCATTGACTATTTAAAAGCTCAATGATATAAGCGAACCAGATGTAAAATATCTTTCTGGAACCATGGTTTTCAGCCTTGAATATAAGATTCTAGAAGCGGGTGTATATACGTTTACCTCTCGCGAGGAAATCAACCCGGCAAAAATCGTTCTAATATCCGCTCTAACCTAACTAGCAGCCAAGATGCACGTTTGTAAACGACTTCTATTTGTACACCATTTGCAAAACTACCGCAAATCCATACAATTAATACCTTTTTTTCCACTTTGTACCCAAGTATTTGGTTGCCGTACTTGTATGAGTGGAAAAACCAGGGTCGCTACCGATCTATGTGATCCTAGAATTTCGCATATTCTAAGACAGATTGTTTTTAGATGACCAGTCGTATAAATTATTCAGATAGTTCTGTTTCAACATACGATAATCAGCATGGTTGGTTCGCATCCATATGTTTATATCACCAGCAAACAGAAGCACCTTTCTCTCTTTTGGTAACGGTAAATCGTTTATGTCGATCAATAACAGTGTTGGTTTAAGCAACGATTCTTGCGGAACAAGGCTAGCGTCATCGATTTGCTTCGATTATTGGCCATCCACACGAACTCTGTTGCTAATGTAACCACCAATCCATTCATACATTTTTCCAGCAATACCATGTTTCTGTCATTTGGTCAATAGTAAAATATGATCGACTGTATGGAAAGCCTAAAAATGTCAAGGTTTCATGTGTGAATGTATCCACCTGCATGTACAACACCAGTCCAGCTGTCTAAGCATATCAATAAGTTCCTTAGACTCTAAAGATTTCTGCGAAATTCGATATAGAAAACTGCTTTCTAGAAATTGCACTATTTCCTAAGTTATTATACTTTCAAAACATTTTGATCCCGGATCCTGGCATTTCAGACATCAGAACTGCAACCTCCTTCATAAATGGGTGATATTTGTCCATGATTCAATCTTTGGGCACCACAACAGCTTTGATCAGATTAATAAACTTATTTTATATAGGGGCTCATACCGTAGCGTATGACAGGTTTTGAGCAGCATTGGTGTTATCTCGTCTGGTCACCGAGATTTCCTCATATTTTATAGTTGAATGTGCAGCGATACCACTGTTTGGGTAATCAATTATTTACTCAAAGACCGTCGGTCAATTTGAGTGATAGATTCTCCATCGGGCTACTAAGATTTTGGTTAGAAAACCACGGCATAAATTTCTAATAATAGACTACTGACCCGTTTAACTGATTTAGTGAAACAAGACGACGTTTTGAATGCAAAAACTCCTCGTTTAATATTCGTTCTATCAAGTACAAGTCCATAATAGAGCTTCGTAATGTGATTCATTTTCGAAATCAATTGCGATTTAAAAGCTTGTTAATCATCTCAAATTTTGCGGTTAATTTTGTTTCTCAGTGATGTAAATTCTACCCATGAATCGGCTTTGTTTGTAGCATTATGTAACTGCCATGCGCTTGCCCTTGGTTTCATCCATTTGTAGACCTATCTCGCAGTTTAAAATAAGTACATTGAGAAGCTTTCTTGAGAATGAATAAAAAATGTTCTTCCAGTATATACATCAAGTCACGCAAGAGAGCGTCTCAATGACCATCCTGATTGGATCAATCAGTTGTGCAAAACTAGTGCATTCTAAACCACTCTTCTGACGCATTTTGTTCTGTCAATCTTACGTCTAGCGCTACATGCGTACTCGAATTATGGGGAAATATGTTCGCTTCGTCTGATTGGCGTTTTATAGTCAATATTCTTTACAGCTGGTCCAACGTTGTCACGGTCCAAGCGGTTTTGGCGATAAACTGCCAATTCAAACATTCTCCAATTGCGCGCAACTCATACGGCCACCGACAAACAAATCCAGCACTTTCGGTTCTGTGTGACCCGCGGAATAGCTTTTACTGACAGGATAAAGGGCAAAGACGGCTGATTGGAATTTCAAAACCCGCTTGCTTCAGGCCGGTGAAGCTAATAATTCCATGAAGGGGAAGGGAGACACTTATCTCTGAACACCACTGTGTTGTGACAAAAAACAATCATGATAAAGGCATCAGAACACAACTTCGACTGAAAATCCCGAGTCAGAATCCCATTTGACAGTCCGAAGCAGTATTGAACTTCGTCCTGCTAACTCGCGCTACGGTATCGTTGTCCAAACGTATCAGCCTAGCTGTTCCTTTGGTTCCAGTGGTGCTGTGAAAAGGAGCATTTGCTGCATAAGCAACAGCTAGTACTCCATATTGATTTTCCATGGCGTACATATTAACCCACCAATGAAAAGGACTTTACATTCTGATTCTGTAGTCAATAACACGGTAATCAACAGATACATGGTAAAAGCTATTGGGTAGAGCTAAGCGCTTGGGGATGCTTCCGACGGTGGGAGAAATTTTCACGTCTAACCATACAGTTCCCGCCCGCCTCGAACTTAGCAGCCCACACTTAACAAGGAGTCGTCTTGACACGGTGTGCTATCCTCATTGCGTGCATGGTGATTAGAATTCAACCGACAAGCTCCAGCTGAACAATTTAATAAACAACGAAGTTCTGCTTTGAAACTGGGAACTTCAAACGTCCGGTCCCTACTCCCACGATATCATGACGAGGTCTCGAATATTAGATGCGTAATAAAAAGGCTGAATAACGAGGAGGCTGCCATGCTGGAGACGCTATTACAAAACACTGTTATGCTAAAATAGATTGATTACAGATATTTTGGAAAGGAATAGGTTCTGATGATCTTTGACTGCATGGAGGTGGGTAATCAGCAGCGGGAGCTAAATGATTTGGACTCTAAATCTGAAGTACATTACTGGTACCATTACGTTTGTCAACATCATGCACCAACGCACTCTGCTACAACTGTGAAGTGGTATCGGGTGATTTCAATGTCAGAGTTGGTGCTGATTACGAATGTTGGCAAAACTGTCTCGGAATGAAGCATGCTCCTCACCAATTCATATCAAGGCGCAGACTGCGATATTGGCCATCCGCTGGTTTGTGCAAAAATAAATTTCCTTAACAGAGATTTCACACCACCAAATTATCTGAAAAATCAAGGATGGACGTCACTCGCATGTGCGAAACGAATCTAGATGCAGAAGCCTTCACAGCCGAGTTAAACAGGATAACTCTACTACAATCGGCTTTGCAAAACTGGGAACTGCTTAAAACATGCACTTTCAACATACGGTCCGAAAAAAGCTCGAACGAGCAATTGGTTTGAAGCAAAATCTTCCGGAATGACAGCTGTGTTGAATGAGAAACGGTCAGCATTCTTGAAGTTCTCAAATGAAAATTTACGAGAACTAAGAGCAGCTAAAATTAAGGTGCAGCAGACTGCAACAAAATGTGTAAATAACTATTGAAATGAAATTAGCCTCAGTATCCTAAAAGCTGCGGATACTGGAAATTTTCACGGTTCGCCGCAAGCTTGGAGATTGGGCCGGTTCTTTTTATTTTTTTCATCAAATCTGCACCACGGATGCTGTTCTGCAAATTTACTCGTTTTGAAGGCGATGCTAAAATTTCGAAATCGAATGAATTAATCTGCGTATTGTTTTTCAAGGCTGAGCGTTATGAACATTGTAAAGTTTAATTTTATATAATCTTTTACTCAAATTCCGAAAATGTGTTGTTGCAAAATATATAACCATGACATTGTACATAAATCTGTGGGGAAAAGTTGGATTTTATTATAGATGGAATATGGTGAGAGAATTTGAGAATGCGGTACCTCAAAGAGCGGCTTCATTCATTGGTCATTTACAAGTAGGCATCGAAGCATCTGGGTTTGTTGCGTTGGATTTTCAGAAACGTTTATTCTGCAAATTTACTCAGGATGCTGGAAACCTACAATTTCAACAGTCGTGGAACACGCATCGCAATCCCAGCATACGTTCAATTGTAGCCTTATAAAATACTCAACCATCATGCAAAGAACATCGCTGGTGGTTATTGAAAAACAAAACATATGAGAAACGAATGCAGCAGATAAGCATTCCCCCCGCTTTTCATAGAAGCATTCGCAATGATGTGATGTTTACATAAAACATATATTATATTCCAATTCACCATTATAAAACTTATCTTACTGTAAATTTAATTGTACGTACCTTGATTTTCGATTCGTCTCAACAATGCTTTCAATTCATCAGTATTCGATTTTGCAGTAGACAAATCAGTGCTTCGGATTACCCTAAGTGTATGCCGTAATGTATCTGAAATGTATTACAAATATAAGATAAAGAGAATTTTAGAGGTTATCTGGTGCATAACGTGATTTTATAATTAAAAAACGCTTTGACACACGACTGGGATCATTTTCAAAAAAATAAATGCGCGTTAACCAAAAAAACCCTCTGCCCTTTACTTATGAATGAAAAGAGACTTGGATGATTATATCACAGGATTTATGTATTGTGAACATGTTTGACCGTTGGTGCATTAGGCTGGTTTGGGACATCCGAAATTCTTGCTTTGTCACTCACACTGCAGTTCGGATGCGATGTAACGAAATTATTCTGATTTAAGTTTACATCCAACGCCGAATTCTGCAGTGGATTGACTACGTCCTCCCGAAGACAGACTCAGCGCTGACGAAACATATCCTTCAAGCTTAACTAGATCCTATTTTGTTTGACAACAAGACGGTCAAATTAAGACATCGCTGTACCTATAAAATGTTGTAGATGCCTTAGACTGCATGCCGCTTAGTGCGTTCAAATGATTAAACGCGACTATATAAATAGCTTCGACAATCTCATTTTCCATCAATCTACCAGGCATCAGTGATTCGAGTCATTGATAAATATCTGTTAATCCAGGCGTGGACCCTGTGGTGAAAACGTAGAAGTAAGTTATCCATATCAAAGTTTCAAAGTGATAACGGTTAAAATGTCCTTAATCATTTCCCTAAAAATACTATAAACATCGAATTTCAAATTTTCTTCAGCTTTTTGATTATAGGTTTTAAATAACTCAGACCCCAATGTAGCAACGAAGACAGAAGTTTGATCATATAGGCAGTATTTCCACGTGAAAACCCAAGCAAATACCGATAATTGAATCGAGGCATGTGCATGTTCATTGAATATTCTTGAAATTATAAAGAAACTTTGCCAACTTTGAACAACAATGGTTTCAAAATACAAGATTTGTTCATAATTTCTAAGTTCTGGTACTAACCTATATCGTCCTCATTTTGCACATTCCTGATATCAGCATCTGGAATTTTTGTCGTAGATTGATCAGCTAGCACTGGAATGGAATCCTCTTCCGTCGCCACTTCAGGTACAATAAAACGAGATGTCATTATTTTACTATTATGAAATAATGAATATGCAAATGCGTTGTTTATAAGCATGCAGAATAACAATTCCATCAATCGTATTTATTTATATATTTCATAATTTCTAGCAGCCAATTTGTGCTCCGTTGCCTCCTTAATCTCAAAGTTATCTATTAAAACGGAGTTTAAATTTCCTATTTGCATGATTAATACCATCAACTTTGAAATCCTATTTTCCAACTGATATTGAATAATAATTATCTTCTACAAACGAAAGACAAAAGCATTCTTGTAACCATTTCACACTTTTATGATAGATAGATTTAACACAAACAATTTTATATTCAGTTGCGAAAGATGGGCTCATTATTTCCAATCGATCGAAAAAAATCTGTCGGGACCACACACATAAATCTCAGTGAACGTTTTATGTTTGAGATCAAACAAGTCTTGGTTATTCACGCGCATTGGTAACAGACAAATGACCTCTATAGAATGAATGATGTTTGGTGCAGCAAAGTGTCGTTATTGATTATATCTGAAATAATTTGTGCGAGCGAGAAATCTAACAGAGAAATCTTTCTCGTGAGTTAATTAGCGTTGCACGCCCTAAATGGATGTGAAACATATATAGAATGAAATTCCGTTTTTTTACAAAATAATGTTACATGATCTCGTACAAATATATTTTACTCACTCCTGAAGTAATTTCCAAATAATACACTATGTTCCTTATGCGAAGGATTCCACATTGATAAAATGACGACGATTTTGTTTTGCACAGAATGCGATGAAATATGTCGCAGAGAAAATAGGCGAATGGGAGGTGGAGATGTGTAACTTCCTCCATCAAACATTTCGATCGCTTCCAAACCACTGAAATTCTACAAGTTGAATGAGCCAAAATATTAATGACACATACACAACATGATACATATTGCTATAATTGCAAAAATTATTCTGTTGTAGGTTGTTAAAAATTGTAATTTCAGTGTGCGAAACCACTGTGCAATTAGTCAGCTTCAATTTGCCGACACTTTAATTTAACAATTAACAACATGGTTATACTTGTTTACAAATTATCAACGGTTCCAAGGCTCAGTGAAACAAATCTTACCGCCACCACTTGATGAACAGCCAGTAACCGGTTGTGGTGTGTATGTGCAGGGCATGTGAGAAACACATTATTTTAATTTTCAAGAATGTGCTTCCATTATGTGATATTCTAAAATGATTTATGGTTTAATGTATTGTTGTGCTGACATCTCCTTACATTAAAAAACACTAACGGTTTCTGGCTATTTGCCGTCATTAGATTGAGACAATAACATCAGGATCAGTGAACCTTTAAACAGTGGCAAAGTGGTGATACAAATTCTAATTCAAATTCAAAGTAATGCAAAGTTAATAAATTATGTTGGAACTATAGGCAATGCATAAAAACAACGAAGTTGTTTTGTCAATACGGAAAGTCAGCTTATGTATTGAGATGGGAGGTTGGATTTGATGTTAACATCGGAATAACAATCTGTCATAGCAATCGGATACCAGGCTCCACTGTGTCTTAGTGACCGTTCAGTTCTTGTGTTCGACTATGTTTGCAGTACTCATAAATCGCTTGCACTGTATGGGGCGATTTGCCGGGGAGATAAATGGATCCTGCATGAATAACTCATGCAGATTCAGCATTGGCAGACTGACCACATAAGAACTGACTCGCAATGGAACGAACTTATAGATTTTTTGATACTGAAATAGATGATAACTCGCAGATCGTTCCTAGGAAACTCCGAATATGAACTTCGTTTTGTTGTACACAGCAGAACAAAAAAGTGGATGGTACCGGAATGTGCAGCTTGGATGCAGCATGAGGCCAACAATACTTCTACGTCTTGGCAGAATTTTCTTATGTTACGCGACAAATTAACCTCACTTATTGGAGAGGATAAGGAAACACACCAATTGATGCTGCTGTCAAAAATGGATCGCAACCCAAACTTACTATACACAACCATGAAGCCAAAAGTCAGCTTGGTGAACCGCTTTCTAGCCTGTTTGACTATCGTCCTATCACACTAATAAATGCTATTAGTTAAGTAACTTGTTTCGCCAGCGCTCCTGTTTAACGAATCTAATGATAGCGTTAGACGACTGGACGAAGGAGTTGGATAGAATTGCTTTCATTCACGTCTGTTACTTAGACAAGTCTAAAGCTTTTTACAGAGTCAATCACCATTTGATTCTTCACATATGAAGGAATATGTGAACCACTCCTCTCATAGTTGTGTGACTATTGTCAGACAGCCACACCAAAGTAAACGTAAATGAAGTGCAATCTCAAAATTTCAAACCCATTAGCAGAGTCCCACAAGGATCCGTGCTTGGCCGGCTTAATTTCTATTATACATAAACGATTTACCCCCCCCCCTCGTATTATGCAAAATGGTCCTGTTAGCGGCTGGTCTGAAAATTTGGACGCAAATTAGTTCCGCAGAAGATTGTGAGAAAATGCAAATAGAATTGAACAACGATGAATGATGTGACATTCAACATACGGAAAAGTACGATGCGCGAGATTGGCAAGAATGTTTCATAGACATATCGATTAAGAACTGCAAACTTGACATGGAGCTCGCTGGAAAATGATCTTGAAGTATTGATTAGTGGGAATCTGAGTAGCACGGTGCACTACCAGAATATATATCGACAGGCCAAAAGATTGTTTGGTATCATCCGAAGTATATTTTGAAAATTCTCGCTGGTAATGTTACCAAGGATAATAAACGTCTACCTCCGGCTTACGATGGAGTATGCGGTAAAGGTCTGAGCTCTCTGGCTGGTTGATGTATGTGATCGAAAAGTGACAAGCGGTCATATTTTTTTCTTTTATGTCCCAAGTTCTTGTATTGATTATAGGCTACATTTTTTGGAATTCCTTACACCAACATGTGGTACACTCTCCTTGCCTGGCGGTGTTTAAAGCGAAATTGCACTTACACATAAAAATGAATATCATTTGTAAGCCTTGCATTTTATAGTATCTATTCCATTTATACTATTATATTTTAAACGTTTTGATTCATACCGTAATACTGTGATTTTTAATTTTCTTATATTTTAACCATAAATCCTCGAATCCTTGAATCCTTGAACATATATTTGTCAAATCCAGCATTGAACAAGTTCAGGCTTGATGGACAAATAATATGTGGGGACAGAGATTTCCATTTAAAACAAACTCGGACAGCAAAGAAGAACCTTCGTCAATTTTATCTGGGATGTGGAATAATTAACTCCTAGCCAACTGGATTACTCCGATCCGAATAGTCATCGGCGATCTTTCTTACAGCACCTGAAATCTATATTGGAGGAACATTCAATGTTTGTTTCGAAGAAAACGTCTCAACGTAATAAATTTTCTCTACGAAGCACGACTAATAAATGGATGAAACAGAGGGCAGTAGCATGAAAGATTGACACAGCTACTAACAGAGCTGATTCTTGGGCACAATTTACACGACTGAGAAACAAAGTTATCAGCTTAATTCGAGATGATAAACAAGCGTTCCAATCGCAACTGATTTTTCAAATGCAAGAGAATCCAAAACTTTTGTATAGACTTGTAAACGATAGAGCGAATATTAAACCAGGAGTCTTTGCCCTAAAACATCGTCCGGCTTCACAGAATCCATAAGTCAGACCGCTGACCTGTTATCAGACTTCTATGCCGATGTTTTTGAGCCTAAATCCACGGAGCCTGATGAGGAAATAATTGTTCGACTTGATCGACCGACCTTGAGTGAAGTATTGATTACTCCGATGGTGGTAGCATTGTACTTACGAAAATTAAACGTAAAGAAATCTCCAGGACCTGACGAGATAACTCCAAAGCTGCTCAAAACCTGTCATGCGCAGCTATCTGAACCTCTAACTTGCATGTTTGATAATTAGCTTTAAGCTGGCGTAGTGTCACAAGACTGGAAACTGGCACAAATAATACCCATTTACAAAGGTGGTTGCCGTTCTGATGTTAAAAATTACAGGCCGGTGACCTTGCTGTCTTCGGTACCAAAAGGTTTTGAGCGAATAATAACCGCAGAAATCGTGCGACATCTGGAAACGAATCAAATTTTGGCAGCTGCCCAACATGGATTTCGCCGAAATCGTTCTTGTCTAACAAATTCGCTGAAAAGCTTAGACGATTGGACGAGGATTGTAGATGCGGGGGGCTGTATTCATGAGTGCTAACTGGACATTTCTAAAGCGTTCGACAAAGCTGATCCCAATTTACTCTTGAACAAGCTAAATAAACACGATGTTGTTGGAAGACTATACGAATTGTTGAGAGATTACCTCAGCAACAGACACATCCGCGTTCGTGTGGACGCCCTATTATCGAAAAACATAGATGTCACTAGCGGAGTTCCACAAGGCTTAGTGCTTAAACCAATACTGTTCCTAGTCTATATGAACGATATACCACTACCAAATGATAGTAAGATGGTTTTGTTGGCTGGAGATATAAAAGTATGGAGGCAAATCAGAAATGCTGACGATTGTATCTTGCTGCAAAAAAATTTGAGTGCTTTGTTCAACTTGTCATCTAAAAATAAACTGTCATTGAATATGCAAAAGTCGAAGATGATTCAGATTGATCGTGACCTTGGCTTTTTCTATCCAAACAAGCTTGGGGACATAAACATGAAGTACACCGAAGAAGAAAAGGACCTCGGTGTATGGACTTGCGCCAGTTTGAAAAATGGTATACAATGCGAAAGCTTTTACAAAAGCGCGTCTCTGCTGCTCGGCATGCTACTGCGGATATTTTGACGTTTTTCCCCGGAGTGTTTTCCTCTCATGATGAATACATATATACACCCGGTTCTAGATTATTTCGCACAAGCCTGGACACCATGGCTCCAATTAGACATTTTACTCCTGGATCGCATATACCGGAGAGCTTCTAAGATTGTCATTGGTCTCAAAAATTTGCTATTCGCCGGGCGACTCAAACGACTGGAAATAAGGACACTTGCACAAAGGAGAATGCGAGGTGATCTCATCCTCGCATACAAAATACTCACTACTGTTTCTCACCCCCTGGATATATTATTCTACCTTCGAACTTCAAGCAACAGCGGTTGCCATCGTTGCAAGTTGGAAATGCCACATTCCAAACGGAATTGCCGCATGAATTTTTATTCTGTACGTGTGTGCTTTGCTTGGAATTCCCTACATTCCGATTTGGTAAGCTCAAACAGTTTATCTATATTCAAATCAAAACATAACGATTATATGAGAGCTAACTCGAATTTTGCCACAAACTATTAATAAGCTATCATCGTCCCATTGAGTTTAATTTATTTATACATTATATATATATAATATATATATATATATATATATATTTTTTGTACCTATATTTACACCCTGCATTTATTGTAAAGTTAATTGCTTTTTCTACCACAAATTTTGAATCTTGAATCAGGTCTGATACTAAGTGCTTCTTCTCGGTGAAACATGTGTTCAAGTAGGTGATCCACCATATGCAGACTGTTGAACAGCAGGATTAATCCACCTTTGTCACGACGGTACGAAAAGTCAAACAGGTTCAGAGTTGCAATCCTCTCATCGTATGGCCAGTTTCATAGCCGGCCAGGAGTTTTGTAGCGCGGTGCTATACGAGTTGCAGCAAGGTCAATTCCTTTGTAACCGTGGGGACCATGTTTGAACAGCGTACACTATTGTTGACCGGATATAGGTGTTAATTATCCCAGTGAGTACCTGCTGCGTGAAATTATAGAAGATCGTTCTGAGCATTGCTAAGTTTTGCAAGACAATTCTATACCACAGAACAATACCGTTTGGACTACATGTTACTGCTATTCCACACATCCCAGATCTTTTTCTTCCGCAACCCATGAAAGCTACTGAGATCCCAGAGAATATGTGATTTCGAAGGTTTTACCGACGTTTCAAATCTTGCCTTGCTGGATGCTGAATGTTAGGCACTTTCGTAAGGACCAGGTATGAATGGCTTCGATATCCTTTTTTAGAATTTGGCAATTTTCGATGGTGCGTCGAAATTTCATTGAACATTTCATGGAATAGATGATCAAGAGAATTCATCAGTTGAATCTCGCATTTTAGTAAATTCTGGAGATCAATGTCACTCATGATCAGGACATTGTTTGATATGCAAACAACCTGATAAATGTTTTCAATCAAACTAGAATTGTATGCATCGTCTGCTGACGGTGGTCGGTAAATCACATCAAAAACACAGTTTTACCTTGTTGTCAATTTAAGTGGTAAACGATAATATAAGTGTATGCTTTCATGATTTATTTTCATTCAACATGCTATTTTGTCAAATAATGGAAAACAATCACAATTTGAAAATTCTTTCTTTTCAACCATGTGAAAGAATTTTCATTAATCATTTCTCGTATTCTCGCAACCATCGGTTTCATCATGTGAAAATAGTTCATAAATAGTGCATATCAGACACTACTTTTCATGTTATAACGACATAATTGTGCTACCCTGCTTCGAATACGGAGTCCTTTCTCACAATTCACTACCTAATACACATTCGTTCGTATTAGCAAAGACAGTACGATTGGATTTTGCTGTTTGTAATCATGAGGTTGAAAAGTTAATTAAGGATGTAAAATAATAAGCATGAAGTGAACTTGTAATTTACTGTGGAATAAGACTGTCATGGCCAACCTTTACAATTGTATGTGGCCAAACATTTGTAAATGAGTTAAACCCATGAACTTGGAAAATTATATTTTTACACACACACACACAAGACGATAAGATCCGTGTCATATGCTCCTGTTAGGTAGAGCTAAAGCGATTAGGATCTGCGTGCTTTGGAACAGTAAAAGTCTTGTAAAAAAGTAATGTACTTGCATGCTTCTGTTATATATGTTCGTCAAAAAAGAATGTCTCATTGTTATTCCGTCTGATTGGTAGGGATATGTTGTTTTCGGTATTATTGAGAAATCTTCGTTTCGGCCTCATTCGGTCGCTGTTGATCCTGTATGAACATCGCAAAGACATGTTGTATGTTATGCTCCACTTACCATTAATTGACTGAACTCTCTGACACCAAGATCAATATTTCTCTCAGCGCTCACGGCGTATATTGAGGTATTGGGTTCAGATATTTGGCCTAATTAGAAATCTCATCAGCGAATGCATTGTACGCCACTCAGACAAATAATATTATTTATTATATTCAAATGAAATCGAAATATCTACTAACCCGGTTCAATGCGATTTGCAGAGCATTTTCTCTCGGCGATACAACGCGATACAAGCATAGTCCTTGTAATTGTTCTGCAGGATTGAGCATTAATATCCCGCTGCATTCTGTTGTTGTTATTTTGCAACGCTCTAAATTGAATCATGAAAGAACATGAAGTTCGCAATTGATTGGAATATGTTTTGGACCGATCATATTGCAAAGAAATTCCAGTGCAATAGGTTAGAGCAGGTTTTGGGTAACGTTTCCATGCTGACAGAGAAGCTTTGTCAGACCAAGGGTGATAGCGGTAAGGTCAAATCTGTTATGGTTGGTGGTCTGCTAATTATTCATGTCCTGCCTATCAAACTTGGTCTGACGAAGCTTCCATGTCAGAAGTGAAATAAAAGCATAAACCTGCTCTAATCGTTGGCACTCAAAGTACTTTGATATATAATAAGTATATTAGAATAATTTTCACTAGTTAGGTGTTATGCGTAGTTTATGGAAATTTACTGGATTATTAGCACTAAATTACGCCTGTATTCACGCCTGATTTTAGCAAATAACTGTTAAACTCAGTAGCACAAAGATGAAACAGTAGGTAATACAAATTGCACAGAACAAATTGAGATTTATCGGCATACACCGCCGCCACAATCAGAAGTATGCCATGGACGACATTATCACAAATCTTTATCTATGGCATAATGATTTTCAAAAAACGCTATCATTGGTAACAGCAATCCTTGCACCCGTAACCTATTTATTCAATGGGAACGCGTAATATCCTTTCCAGAATTAATTAATATGATAAATGTCTGCCAACTAAATCGATTGTCGCTATGATAAGTATCATTTTAAGTGTCCAATTAGCCGTCGATAGAAAACATGTACAATTGGTCTGAAGCAGAAAACGACCGAGCAACATGGAACAGGAAAAGCAGAAAGCCAAACGCCTAAAGGAAGAAAAACTGGTGTGCGGAATATTTTATTGCGGTAAAACGTCCTATTCTGTTGTTTCACTACATGATATTTTTGTTTTGTTTAATGTATCAGATTTAATACAATGATTGAAGGTAAATATAATATGGCTCGATAAAATTCATTAGCTCCCATGAAGTCGGTTTACAGTCATATCACATAAAATTTCCAACCAAGCTTTGCGAACGCTGCGCTGTATGGTGAGCGGTGATGGGACATTAGGTAGACAAATACACTTCATGAGCGTATGCTGTACAATATAACATCCTTTACCATTCAATGAACATCACATAGAAGGAGGGAAGTTGAGATAAGCTTGTGAGAAAGTGTTGTTCAATGCAATACCAATGGAGTATAGACAGCTCAATACTTGTGAGTCGGTATACAACCGATATTTGATCACGTGAAATTCTTTCATTATAAGGGAACAAAGATCTTCCAAATTTTCTTGGTCTGACCAAATCAGTATCAGATTGAGCCAATTTTTTTTTGTAACTGAACGATTGATAGTTTGCAATTAACTGCAGAATAGCAATCGGCTCCTATTTTCGTTCGCGCACCATTTATATGAGGGAACAACGCATGCATATTCGGCCAACATTCCTTGTTTCATCCGATATATTTTCAAATGATTCGAGTGGGCATGCTGCGATAGGGCAGCAGACGACAATCTATCTTGATCTGAGAGCTTATTTTATTGTATTTACCAAAACCGGGTTAAATTGATTCGATGACATGTTATGTCGGGTTATCTGACTCTGGAGGGAGCATTGATAATGGGAAAATCCATTAATCCACGAAACGCCTTCACGACAGCGATAGAAATGTTTCGCTCAATTGTGTTGAAAATGCTTTCGGAACATCCTAAATTGCATAGGTGAACGGATATGGCTAATGGTACCCCCAAACGTTATGCCATGAACTATGCGGACATTTATTCTATTTGCAATACGAACTAACAAGCACAAGCACAACCGGAATGTTGTATTCAGCATGCATTCATTGTCACTGTTCAGCCAGTATTAACCATTGCCCTGTTAGACAATTCGTTTAGTTGGTAATGTTAAATGTAGAAAAATGTAGCAATTCTTTATCGATAACACTTTCGACAACGTTCTCAACCACTAGGGACACATTGTGTATTGGAACTTTAGAACACGAATACTGAGATCTGTACGTTCTAATTAAGCGTCAAATTTGACCTTCAATCCGGTTGATGTGATCTGGGTTGGTTTGGCTGGCCAAAAAAGTAATATGATGTGTTGAATCTGAGTAACTACCGCATTTCATGAGGCTTCATGGATTTAGATTTAATAACTGTGATTTGATAGTCATTGCAGTTTGCAAAACAAAACTCCTCAATACGTGAATTTTAGAGAAAATGTTCGTCATTTCAATTTGAGCATCACGCGTTAAGCAACATTATTCTAATAAAATAAACATTTTAATAATAATAATAAAAATTAAACCAGGAGATTCCTTACCTTCATATACTGGAATCCTCGAGGATAGCGTAACTATAAATGATAGAGAAAGTTCAGCTGAATGCAAAAGGTTCTCAATGGTAATACCACGATATATTATAAAAAATCGTGCTAAATTCATTGCACATGATTGAATCGTACTTAGTTGATTACAATAATGAAATTAATTACACATTTAAAAGTGTGTAACTCTTTTCACAACAGCCAGGAAACTGTGGTGGCTTCTGAGGAATGGGATTGTGTGCACCACAATATATTGATCTTTTCAGAACTGTTTACTTTTCTGAAAATCTTTTTAAATAACATTCAGCAATCCATAACACATTGCCAAATTTGTTTCTTTGACCAAACTCTATTAGGGCTGAGCCGGATATTAAGCAAAATGTCGATTTCTGTCTGGAATTCTATTAACGAAGTCTATCTAATCTATCAAATCGATTAATCTAACCTCAACACAACGACCTAGGATGAATCGTCAACTATTTACCCACATATCCTGTTCACGTCACTCTGATCCTTTATGGATCACGGATCGCGGATAATCACTCGAGCATCATGCATCTTAACCCATTCTAATACCACATAGCAAAAAGACGCCATTCATTCGATCGTGTAGCATACACATAACCGGTTAAATTTATCTGAAATGTTAAAACATGTAAGCAAATCATCTCCTGTTTCCATGGCACAAAGTGTCACTAATGATGTGATTATCCCTGTGAAAAGGGAGTCTAGTTTGACACAGGTTATTTCGCTAAACGTTGTGGTATTCAATGAAAAGAATTGACATGGTATCATATTTCACGATGGTGCATTGAACAATAAATCATTCAAGAATTTCTTTTGTCAACAATCTGCCGTTATGTCATCGTTATAATGTTTTGTAGAAATGATAGACCACGAAATTTGATGTTTTGAAATCCGTTAAATAATGTACTTGCGTATTTTATTTCCAGTTTGACATCTTACCTTTAATATTAGGCACTGCAAAAATGGAATGGAATATATCATTAATATTTTAAACAGAATGAATGAAGAAATTTAAATAAGAATACAACGGCTCAAAATTCCATTCAATGGAAATAATTTCGTTCACTATGATCTCGCTAGCGAGCAAATTTTTAATTGAAAAAATAATACATTGATTAAAATTTACAACACATTGAAGAATATTACATCATATTACAAATGCGAGAAATTTTCAGAATATTCTCACTTGAAAAATTTACAACCATTATGAACACCTTCCTAATAATAAACACGAAGCTTGCTTCTCCATCTTAAATTCCTTAGCTCAAAAAGTTATATTACTTCCTAATATAATATTCCATCGTTTATCCAAGATCAAACGAGTTTTACAAAATCGTGCGTACTGGAAATGAATGCATAACATAGACTGCACAGCTTTTATGAAAGAATTAATCGGAATTATGAAATACTTATATTACGATAATTTTATATTGCGCATCTCGTATTTAAGGCATCTATCCCAATAACGTAACTCATGAAATATATGCAACCACTCAGCGAAGTTACAAACTCTGTGTGCACATATTAGATATCGCACATAATATTTAACTGGACCCCACTACAAATTACAGGATTATATGTTATTTTTTTCTGATGAATCAATGTTGACAATTCTATGGTTATTGCGGAGCTAAGTGCTTATAGTTAACATAAAATTGTTCAATCTGGAAAAGTTTTAGATCAAACCTGAATTTTGAATATGTTGCAGTTATTTAATTTAGAAAAATTTTGGATTTCTCTGATCAACAAGATGATGGTTCATTTTTAAGTCACCTTAACATTTAACTATTCTACAAACAATTTGCAAGTTCGACACTGCGGATTGCACATAAAACATCCGCAAAAATAAAGTTTCATCTCAGAATGAATCAATAGATTATTTAATAGAAGAAATCACTTTTTTCTCATTTTATTTTTTTCGTTTTATTATTTCGCCGGGTGTCGTTTTGATAGGAACAACATATATAATTGCACTGTCAACATACCAGCAACCATTTGTGCTTCGGTAAACATTCGTTTAGGCTTGGGTGACCCGGAATAAATGAAGCAAAATCCGTGCTTGGTGGAAATCAACCTCTGAGATCTGTTATAATGTATTTGTATGAGATCTCCGTCGAAGCAATCAGGCCCATCGCTGACGTAGATCCTGCCAGATTCGAAAATCTGTAACATGTTAAAATTGTAAGTGCAAACAACATTAGGTTCGATTCAATCCGCGTTTTTTAAATTAGTGAATGATATCAGTGTGTTAATAATATGTTAATAATCATTTTGTTATGTGCGTAAATGAAGATTTAATTTACTTAAATACATATGTTTTCAAGATATAGTAGTTTGAAGATTTAGTAATATAATCTCTGTATCATGCTAGTTTACACTCAGAAATTATTACACAAATCATCATTAGAGATTTTGAGAATTACGTTTCAATACATATGACTCGAACCAACTCCACAGTGCTGTTGCACAATATTTTGTTACATCTAATTAAAAAGAATGTTAATTGATTGGTGCATTTGCGAAGGAGATAGGTCATATTTATCTTGATTTTGGAAGAAATAGGAGATTTTTCTTTACAGAATACAGCTCAGCGCCCAAATGGATCGTTAGAAAACCTTTAGTTTAACAGCTTTCCGCATGTGATGTTTCATCAAACATATTGCATTGAATGGCAAAATGTTTCCTGAGACCTATTCAATAATCAATAGAGCCTCTATTTCTAATATGATTTTCATTTACGTCTGTAGGCATCGTATAATTTTATTACTACATTTGGTAGTTTATTTTTTTCTTTAGAATTGCAATTTGGTACTATAGAGAATGAAATTGTTTCGTCAAATTATTACGTATCCATATATACTTCGGACGAATCGAAAACCGTTAATTAACCGAAACATTGTTTCACTGAACTGAATTCTCTTATATACATTGTTCAAATTATGCTAGAGTTGATATTTTTTCATTGTTTTTTGGTAGATCTAATGAAGCAATGAAACCATTTAGGGTGCTATCTTTTGGGAGTAGTATTTCGAGTGGTCTATCAAAGAAGACGTTCTATTAAAATATTATTGATGTTGGATTTCAGGTATTTGACTAGTTTGGTAAAAAGCAATATGTTTAAAAATCCTTATTCTCATGCATCATCATTACAAACACTCAATAGCCGGTTTTGTGATATTCGAGTTTATCATTTATTGATAGTGCGAGCAGAGTCGAGATGGCTTGCAATGTTGAAGACAATTTGGAAAAAGTTTGAACATTTTTGTCAGAGTTAATTGAGCACTTTTTATTGCCATACATGACTAATCCAACAACGGAGTATTAGTTGAAACGCTTCCCGAAATCTGTTAGATTTAACTCCATATTCATCAAGTAACTAATATCACAATAGTTTTTAGTGAAGAAATTCAATTTTCATGCTACATCGAATGATTAAAAAAGAAGCCTGAACGAGATGTTAAAAATATTATGGTTCGAAAAGTAAATATTCATGGAATTTTATAGATTTTCTAGGAGTCAATACATTGCTGACCATTTGTTTTATAGACCAACTTTATCGACATCAATTAAAGCGGTCACTGAGTTATTGCGTTTGATATTGGACACTAAGTTACCTGTCAACTTTAAGTTTTCAAACAGCTGAGGAACAAATTTTGCACTTTGATATAATGATCAATGTAGAGTTTCTTCTAGTTTGCTCAATATGCAACAGGTTGAAATAATCTGCAGAAATAACTCACGACATTCCGTTGAATAAGTGCCTATGAAGATAAAGATAATATGTATTTGCAAATTTGAATTATGAAAATATTTCTACAACCAGACTTAATCACACAATCAAATGTGACTGATTTCTCGATAAAATAGACTCACATGGTGAAATGTCAAATATAACGAAATTTGCATATCCTTGGTGACCGAAACTGATTTGATGCATACATTTCCATTATCCACATGCGTAATTTGCACTCGATCGTCATTAGAGAACGAGGTATACACGGAGCACCCATGTGAATTCGAATGTGCTGAAATAAATTTGAAATAAAGCGATTGAAATCGGTTATTATGATCACACGGAAGTAACATCATTTACACATTTCAACACGCTACATCTCCAATCATTCCGATTAAAGCACAATATCATGAGACAGTATTTCTGCTCGTATATTTTCTAAAATATTTTTCACGCCATAACCAAAGTGGTATTAGTTTGACTGCACGTTTGACTGCCATTCTCCAAATATTTAATTGCAATTTAAATAATTTTACAAGTACAAATATTCTAAATCACATCTATTTTGTTAATTAATATAAAAACATTTTCCAAATGGATAATTACTTAATACATCAAATTATTTTGATTATTGTAACACGTATTATGAAACCCAAAGTGTCGAAAACATAGGCTGTTCAATAGGAGCACAATTTACGCAAACATCGAACATATTAACGGAGGTTATGAAGTAACTATAAATCGAAATAAACGGAACAGCATCCAAAGAAACTACATTTTTACGAACTCAAAACTCACGGTACAAGGCCATTGTGGAGCACATCATGAGCATCAACGTAGCTTGGAGTAACATTGTTGGATCAAATGATTGAGCAAAGTTAATTTATAGATAAATAACAACCAGACAGACATTTCTCAATATTTCAAAACAACAAATCACATCACGATTTTCATTGGAATTTCAAAATAAGGTTATTTTTTGTCATCCTACCCATAAAAGAGAATACCTAGAAAATGATGAAACATAAAGCCAACGTGAAGTAAAATGGTGTGGTTTCGAACTACATTCTTCATTCAACCAACATAATCAACGACTGACTGCATATAGGTTTCTTCGACTTCTTACTCCAATCGCTAAGAGTTTGGGTAGCTATATTGCGTTAACAACACTACAATTTAAAGATGAATACCATTCCAAAACGCTAAAATCTCACCGTAAGCACAGGACCGGTTTCGAGGTTTTTCCCTCTCATCAGCTATGCGTATCCGCTGGACTCTTCGCGTTTCGAACTAGTATTTGTGGAGACGGATGGCGCAATGCGAATCGAAGTTCTCGTCTCCTCGCTACTTTATAAGTAGCTGAAGGGACTAAACTAAGCCCCAACTGATCGGACGGCGTATTGCCGCGAGGGTTATTACAACCCCGGGATAGTTTGAAGTAGAATACCATTCCACTACAATTTCTATTGAAACTACACGATTCCGCGCAATCGTTGATAGGTGAACAGATTTCGTCTATAGCACAATGCAAGCTAGGAGAATACAAATGGCCCTTCCATCATAACATGGAGTTTGTCGTTCAAACCTCGAACAAAATAATTTTACATGGCGAATGTGTGATTTGATGCCAGCTTGCATGGGTTTCATTTACATGAAGAAGAAAAATAAGAAGAAATTGGCTTTATTCATATAAACGAATTTTCAGCAGTTACAAACATTTCACCGAATAATTTAAAACAAATTGACCAACAGGTCCCGATATTAATTTGTCGACTGAACGATGTTTCTTTTCCGTCTTGATTAATAATTTCCACATGTGATCCAGTTTATTAACAAATGGTGTAACCAAACGTTTTGTGACAATAGTGTCACAACAATTTCCGGTATCTCGTAATTCGTTCAAAATTGCGCGTCGAAAATTGGCAAAACGTGTACACGGAACGACTTCATGATGAGGTTTCAGACGTAACAAAGGCTAGTTCTAATGCAATCAACAAGAATAATGGGGCTGACATCGGCAAAATCAGGCGTCTTGTTTTGAAGCAAATAAACCGTAACGTGTGTGACGTTTAGTTTACTAAGGAAGCAAATATGTCAGCGGATGGCCAACACACTTCCTACGATTAAATCAATTAAGGGAATACACAAGATGATGGTGCGTAAATTGATTTTATTCTCGCCTGCCAATTTTAACAAGTTCGCCGCTCGCCATATCCTGTGTCGTTCTTGGCCAGTTTAAGTTTAGCCATGTGTATAATGAAATTAATCCTGAATTCTTTTCGTACTGACAACCTTGCTCAGAGAAATCTTCTGCGTCAGAAATTAAACCTTTTGATTATGCATTATGTAATACTCAAACATATATTAGTTCTTAACCTCAATACATGAATGTATACATTCCGAACATTTTGATTTGACATCATTATAAATATCTAACTCGCAAGATCTGAATTGAATGAATTGGGTGCAATTGTTTCAGATTGATTCACAAACAAATTTGTTCACAGATAAATTCAACGCGTGCCGATCGTAAATGACGTCAGCATCCATGAATTTCTAATCAAACAGTAAAGTCTTCAGAATCCCATTGTTTTATGATAATGGAGATCCAGGGTGTCACCTACTTGTTGCAGGGAATCATTCTGAAATATAGCAAACGCGAGACAAATATGTTGCCGGCAATCGATACACAAATTTGAGCTGTTGATCGCAATGAATAAAATTCTATTATTCTCCACAATAACAGAATAATTCCGCTTATTATAACCATATCTATAATGTTTTGTGTGAGACAATAATATTTTGGCTCATTCAACTGGTAGAATTTCAGTGGTTTGGAAGCAATCGACGCGTTTGACGGAGGAAATTTAACATCTCCCCCTCCCGTTCGCTTATTTTTTATGCAACATTATTCATCGCATTCTGTGCAAAACAATATCGTTGTTAATTTATCAATGTGGAACCCTTCTTTAAAGGAAAATTCTGCCGTACTTGGAAATTGCTCCAGGAGTCAGTAAAATGAATTTGTACGTGATGATGCAACATCACCCTGCCCTAAAACGTAATTTCATTCTATATATTTTTAATATCCATTTGGGGAGTGTAACGCTACTTAACTCACGAGATAGATTTATCTATGATTTTTCTTGCTCGCAAATACGGTTTCAGGTAGAATCGATTTAGAAAATTTGCTGTATCAAACTTCATTCGTTCTATAGAAGTCATTTGTCTGTTAACATTGCGTGCGAATAACAGAGATTTGTTTGATCTCGAACACATAACAAGATCACTGAGATTTCTGTGTGTGGTCTCGATAGAGTTTTTTGGATCGATATATATATTGAGCCTATCATTCGGAACGGAATAAAGAAAATGGTTTGTGATAGATAAATCTATCATAAAAGTTTACAAATGATTAAAAATTGATCGTGGCGTACATTTGAAAACTATTATGATCATTTACTATATGATGGAAAATAAGGTTTCAAAGTTGATGGTTATAATCATGCATTTGGAAAATTGAACTCCGTTTTAATAGATAATTTTCAGATTAAGGATCCAACCAGAACGCGCACGGAGCATAAATTGGCTGCCAGCACTTATGAAATATATAATCATATAAGATTGGTGGAATTTTTATTTCGCAAGCTAATAAAGATTACTGCGGCAAATATTTTACTTTCAAATAGTAAAATATTGACACCTCGTTTCCTATTACCTTAAGTCGTGACGGAACAGGATTTCATTCCAGATGTAGCTTTTCATTATTCAACAAAAATTCCAGAGGTTGATACCAGAAATGTGTAAAAAGAGGACGATATATGTAAGTCCCATAGAGAAACATCACATATAGTATGGTTTTTTCAAAAGTTTGTGATGAATTATTTGAGTTTTTCAAATGGAAATACCATTGATATTTGAGATCAGGTCATCCAAGATGTTCGAAAATTAGGCCTTGAAGTTCACATGCAGTCAAGGTGAAATTGAGGAGCTACGACAAAATATCCGTGTTTGCAGTCTTTCCAAGCAGTAAGACATACACCTCGGTCAGTATATTGTAATAATCAATTACGGGTGGTTTGATACGGATCATTGTTTTTTAAATGAATGGAGGAATTCTGAACAAATTTCTTATTTTAAAATCACTGCTGTACTTAGTTGGCAAAATGTCTTTATAATATGAAGAACATTTGATTCACATGCACATGTCTCTAACCAATTGTCGGTATTCTCCTGTCTTTTTTCTTTCTTTCTTCGGGGAACTCTTAGAAATAAATTGTCTGGAAACATAAAATTTGCAGCATCAATCCTAAGTTTCGTGAAACCTGCCTTTTAAAAAACGGAGTTAAGTTTGTTGGTTATCTTTATTGCAATGTACCAAATATTTTTATTTGCCTTAGGAAGTTTGCTAACAAAAGCTTTCAAGTGCAAATCCATCATATATGAATAAACTGTTGCTTCTTTGAAACATTGGAAAACAGCTAACAAAATCTTGTATCGAATCACTCCTGACAGATTTATGGAAAATGAGATTGTTGCAGTTGTTTATTTTTTCGCGTTAAATACATTGGAACCCATTTACAACGAGCTCGCTTACAACGAATTCCCGCTTTGAACGAACACACTATGATTTCTCCAATAAATTCCTTCTTTGTCAGCCTATTTAAAACATTCGTACAACGAATCTGTTCGTTAAGAATCTCGCCTATTACGAACACTGTACACGTTCTCGACAGCTATGTTTGTTCAATAAAGGTCATGCATTCAACGAACTCGCTTTGTCTTGCCTTTAACCCACAACGCTCCGTCAAGAGTGGCCTGCAGTGCGTTAAGAATAGAACTGACACACAGCTTGGTGAGACACAGGCAACCTAGCCTACAGTGTGCTAACTGACTCGCACGCACGCACAAGAAAATCTGACTGGTAGCTCCGTCTGTGAAAGATTCCAGAAGTATTCTTGATCTCTGCAGGAGAGTTTTAGGATAGAAGGAAGAGACGTCCACCTTGGATTTAAGCGTCCGAGTCACAATTGTACCCAGGTCACGTTCAGTATCAACCCAATTCAGTTGATGATCCCCGAGGAAGTACGCACCTTCAGGCGTGCTTGGCCCCAAAAGCATTACAGCGCATTTCTGTCGGTTTAGAGGAAGCTGCCATTTTACCGTCCAATCAAGCAATTCGTTCAATTCGTTCTGGAAAATGGTATTATCAGCAGAAGAGCTCACTGCACCCCAAACTTTCAGATCATCCGCGAAAAGTGGACAATTCATATTCAATGAGTCGGGGAGGTCATTAACATATACTTTAAAAAGTAACGGGCCTAGAACAGATCCTTGCGGAACCCCGGAATTTGGACGTGTAACATGCGATTTTACTCCGTTAACCTCGACCTGTGTATAATGGTCAACAAGGAAGTCTTCAATCCAAGTTAGAACCTGTCCCTTTACATCACTAGCACGGAGCTTGAGCAATTGACGTTGAAATGTAAGATGGTCAAAAGCCTTACTGAATTCAATGAATTCAGCGACTACCGGGTGAGTCAGATCAAGTTCAGCAGAGTTCAGAGATTGGATGAGCATGATCTTCTTGGCGTAAAACCATGTTGAACAGATGTTAACTGACTGGTTATAAGGAGAAAATCTTCAATCTGTTTTTCCAGCAGTCGTTCCAGAGTCTTCACAACTACCGAAGTGTCATTGAACGGTCAATAGTTAGCCGGATCACTGGTTTCACCGCCCTTATACATTGGTTTAACAATGTCGAACTTCCAATCTTTAGGTAACCTACATTACCTCAGGGATAAATTGAAGATTAGCACCAGTGGTTTATGTAAGATACTCGACAATACCTTTAAAAGCTTTGGGTGTATATCGTCCGGGGCAGGTGCTGAGTGTACATCGAGTCGTTCTAGTAAATACTGCACCATCTCTGATGAGATCGAGATATCCGGCATTTCGGCGTTGCTCTCATGAAGCAGATGAATGAGAAACGTCTCCTCTGTGTAAACCGAATTGTACTGTGCGGCGAGAAGAACTGCATTACGTTCATCTTCATGTTCAGTCGAACCTTCCATAGATCTTAAGCAAGGTACTCGTTGAGAAGCTTTCGTTCTACGTCTTACGTACGCAAACAAGCGTTTCGGCATCAAGTTGGCTTCGTCCACCAAGCAAGTTTCATAATTCTGCATTTTACTTTTGAGGGAGGTGCACTTGTTGCAGATAACTTTGTAGGTTACATAGTCATCGGTGCATCCACTAGAACAAAACTTCCGCCATAACCGCTTTCTTACCTTCATGTATTTACGAATAACGTTATCAAACCACGGCGGTCCCTTAGCGGGGGATCTTCCATTCATCCGTGGGGCATGATTTTCAAGCGATCTCATTTTACCCAAAAAGTCCAACCAACAGATATCAACATTCGTTGATAGATGGAGTGACCAGTCCATGGAGTTTGCAGACGTGATCAGACTCTTTGTGTCTAATTTCCAGTGTCAATGCTAAAATATTTCATGTCTCTTTTGCAAACTCATTTATATAGCATAAGCGGTCAGCACAATGGTTGACTACTGATTGCAGCACACCATAAAGTAGATCATTCGGAATACGATCATTTTCAATTCTGCAGACGTGGCCAAGCTACTGTAGGCGGCGCAGTCGTAGTATGGTGAACATGCTCTACAGATCAGCTTGTAAAAGCACTTCTTCATTAGTCACTCGGTCCATCCAAGATATGTTCAACATACGACGGATTCTTCTTTATGCTATTACGTCGAAGATCAGAGAATCAACATTTCCTATTCTAAATAACGCACCAACAAGTAGACTTACGTCGACATAAATGAATCATTTACTGCAGGGCGACAACAGTTTGAAACAATGTGTTTTGAATAGGTTTTTGCTGAAATCTGGTTAATTAATGCTCTGTCGGTAACTTTCTTCTTTTATAACGAATTGATAAATCCTGGCATTATTCGGTCGTGCAGAAATCTGACCAGGTTCATTATAAATAGAATTTCTCAGGAGTACGCTAAAAAACACTTTACCGAGACTTATATCGCATTGCTATCAAAGAGATTAGTTATATTTGAAAATATTCTTCTATGGACTGGATTGCATGTGAATTTTTGTTGGGTGCAGCGTTGATGTCTTCGCTTGATTGAATGACATCTTGAACTTCTTATAGGTGTCCGGATTTCATTAAACACTCATATTGGCAATACAATTAACAAATGAAAACCATTGTCTTTCTCGTTGCTTGGTAATCATCATACTAATACACAATATGTATATTTGTGACTCACTGAGAATTTGACATGTTGATTTTACATTGGCAGTAAAACTGTTTATAATTATTCTATATTCGTATTCGAATGAACTGAAAATAGTATTGTTTGCACGTCTCTTTTATCCGCGTTACTATCGATACACAATGAGTGACTTGATAAGGAATAAACTCGTGGGATGTCTGTCGCACAGGTATCCGTAATTCGATCACGCTGATCGAAAATTACACACATTATATAAATCATAAATTGGCTAAATTACTGCAGTTCACACTCCAATTAGAAGAGTTTTTCCCAAAATATATGAATGGCAATAGATTTTAGTCGCCGATACAAAAGCATTTATTTAGAATAGACAAAGGTTACAGCGATTAAAAACAGTAATAAATATTATATATTTTCTTATTACAGATGAAACATTTTACAACTGTAAATTGTGCGAACAAGTTATGCTTGTGCCAATGCGGGATATGGCTGGGACGACAAACCTGTTCAACCACATGAGACCAAACTCATGTAGACAGGGTTTAAAACCCATGACCGTGTGGTGTGTGTGTGTGATGGAAATGCATGGAAATGAGCTTATACGTTCATGGTCCTGTCAAAATGATTTAATCTCATGAGAATGAAGAGGTTGTTCCTACAATCCTAATCCACCAGTGGCATATAAGCACAACTTGTTTATCATTCTTCCACTGTTTCCAACGAATGCGGATCCTGATACTACTGTAAATACCTGATGAATGCAAACAGCAAGCAACCGGTCGTAAGGCTTATGCGTATTGGAATTACATACAAATGAGCTTAATCGTTAAATGAGTTAGTTTCAACAAAAATATTTAAATGATTTTCCTTTTGTAAATTAAGCCTTATGGTATCACGATTATGTTGCAAGAAAAATTTCGATGAAATGAACTTTCCAAAACGCATTGAAAAATAACCGGAAAATTAAAATCACTGGGATCAAATTATTTCTCATTTTCATAGGATATCCTCAAACTAGAATGAGTTCCATGATGTTAACTACTCACGAGTATAACATAAAGATAAATTAAGTGCTTCAAAAAAACGTTGGAATAGCCAAAAATATTAACAAGTCTGTTGTGTGCAGTCCGTTCAGACGTTAAATGCATCACGTTTTCGTGTTTTACTCTCAATGATTCCTTACCCCACTATCTAAACATTTTCAAAGCAATATTAACGTTTACACAAGAATCTCACAGATCATGATAAAGCTACATGGTCCAACTCATTTACTACATAATTTCATTGCGATTTCATTATAATGGCAAATCTAGGTAACAACAATATGGAGTGAATTGCACATAAATCTGAATTTTTAATTGATTTCATTCTAACCGGATCATCTAACGCACTCATCATGTTTGGCTCGATGGGATATATTTGTGGCTTTATTTTCCCCATCTACTAATCCTTTCTTGGATGTTGACGATCCAATGTTTGATTTTCAAATGATTTCACGAATGTTGTCTCTCATATTATATGGAATTATTTTCATTCACTTTCCATAGGAAGCGATACATATTTGCAATCAGGTTAACGGATCATCGTCGGATCATCAGCGAATGGATTGTGATTACGTTAATTCAATCGCACAATGTTACCTTAATTTCGAAATTATGATATTTTGCACAAGAAAAATATGGCGGACAAATGGTTGTTAGAACTGGGTCGCATGGTATCAATTTATTTATAAGATCAGTCACGACCTCGGCGATACAAATTGCAAAAATAGTCGCTACTTTATTGCAAAATTAAAATTCGTTGAATTTTAAGTGGTTTCATTCGAACATGATTGATTGCGAGCTAATGATCCATAGCATGATTGCTTTCAACCTTAAAAGTGTTGGAAAAGCATAGCATTACGGAGTTTGTCTTCATAATTTATCGGATTCTAATACGAGGTTCTAGCTATGGGATACCACGTAAGGCATTTTATTCTGAACTCAGGAGAGAACCCCATACTTGATGTGATTTAGCCCTCAAAACATACGAAATGTTTGCTTGAAAGAGTGCATCATGAGGCAAATCTAAGTGTAACTCAGAACCTCTTTTGTAGACGTGAATTGAGTCGTCTATTATTGATCTAATTTCAACACACAATATAATACAGTTTAATAATGAGTTCTGCCCACAAAAACACCCATTTCTAAGCATTTTTGGTCTCCATGCAAAGTCATTTTTCGTACTAACAAATACTAAAAACTCCTCAACAAACATTGCCAATAGACTTACTACGACCAGCGTTTTCTCTAACATTTTAGTATTAGCATTTATATCGATCAAAAGTAAATCTTTTTTAATAGAGCATAGTTCAAGCTATATAAATCGTTTTTAGTCCCAGTTTACAAACAATTAATCAGTACAGATGTTAGACACACGCACGCATGGAAACGCATATATATTCAAATATGAAAGTAGTATTTTGAAATATATATTTCATTATTTCCCAAGTTCTTGCACTTGACCTTGTCCATCCGGTGCTTTTGTCCATTTGCATCTTCGTCCTGTAGCAATTGGGCGTTGTACAGATACTTTGATACTATTATTTTATAAAAGCATTTTCCAGTGTATACGTCCTTCATACACTCATCATGAGGAAATCAATTTTGTCTTTCGGTTAAAATCTTTCTGGATGCTAGACTTAGGCTTCTCAACAAACCGTCGTCTGATGAAACGATCGTCTATTATTAACGTTGCCTGTGACAACGGGTTCCTTATTGTTCCGCGAACATTTGTGCAAAATATTGAAGAAAGAAGCAATTTTTGAATGAGCAAATGGTGATTATCTATGTCAAAGGCTTTAAAAAATTCATAGTTTTTGGCCTCATTCGGTCGATGTCGAGTATGTATATACATCACAATCGCATGAATGTTCATGTTCTACAGCTCTTAGAATGACTTAACTCTCCAATTCGGGAAATAAAGCATTGAGCGTCTGTTCGTGTCTTGCGTGGGTAGTCCAGGTTTCACTGCCGTACAGTAAAGCATTTAGTACGCATGCAATGTATACAATTTTCCTTGTCTTTGCAGTCAGCTTTCGGTTACCCCAAACACGATAATTAAATCGGGACAAAGTGACAGCTGCTCTGCCAATCCGCTTATCAATCTCCATGTCTAGCGAGAGGTTACCCGCAATGGTAGAATCAAGGTATTTGAAATGTTGTACTGATCCAATCTGACAGTTACAACAGAGATGATGGGTGGCGATACAGTCCATTGACCAAGGACTTTGGTCATGCTCATGCTGGTTGTTAGACCGAAGTCTTTGCAAGCCGACAAAAAATAGTCCATGAGAGACTGGATGTGCTCTTGGGAGTGAGCAATAAAGGCTGCATCGTTGGCAAATAGCAGATCGTGGATTAGCACAGTTTGTGCCTTAGTTTGTGCTCTCAACCGTTTCCGGTAAATGTCTTCTCTCCTCGTCCTGAAAGCGTGCTTTAGAAGCAGAGCAAAGAAAACGCCGAACATCGTGGAAGCAAGAACGCACCCCTGTTTGATGCCTCGGCAAATTTCAAAGGCTTCATAGCTGAAACCGTTAAAATGGACTGATCCCTTTATGTCTGAGTGGAACGAAATAACGAATTTGAGCAGTCTTGGCGGCAGCCTATTAAATCAAGCATTTTGGAAAGACCATACCTACTGACGTAGTATAATGCCTTCGTTAAATCCCAACACTTTTCTTGAAGTTGTATCATATAGAAGGTTACGTCAATGGTTGCTATCCCTTACGAAAGTCACATTAAGATTCGGAGTAAATTCTATCAGCTAAAACTTGCAGCCGGGTCTGTAAGACTTTAACAAGCAATTTGCTTTCAACATTCAAAAGAGAGATTCTTCCGTAGTTGTTGCAGTTGCCTCTATCTCCATTGATTCCTAAATAGTGTGATGATCTTTGTGTCTCCCATCTCTTGTTAAAAACACTCACTCTGCCGGCACTGAAGAAGCAAATGTTGAAGAGGTTGTAATAATGTTGCTGTAAATAATTTGATGAGTTCAGGTTGTATTCCGCATCACCAGGGGCCTTTCCATTCGCTAAGCGGTAGATATACCTATCGAGCTCATCAATGTTAAGGAGAGTATCTAGATATTCAATATTCGGCAATCGCTCGACATTTTCAATAAGTGCGGTAAAACCGTACTGTCCATAGAGTAGAGAGAGGAGAATTGTTCTACCCATCTTTCCATCTTTTGAGTTTTGTCCACAATCGGGTCACCAGATGCAGGCTTAATTTTGTTTGTACCAATGGGACTCTTGATCCCATCATACATACCGTGAAAATTTTCAGCATCCGCAGCTTTCTATAAACTAAGGCCTAATTATGTCCAATAGTCATTTGCACATCGCCTTACAGTCTGTTGGACCTTATTTCTAGCTGCTCTTAAAAGTCGTAAGTTTTTTTCTGTTGGCATTTCTTTGAAATTCAAAAATGCTGAACTGTCTTATCCAACACAACAGTCCTCTCAGAAGCTTTAGCTTCGAACCAGTCGCTCGTTCGAGCTTTTTTCGGAAAGTGCAACACGGCATATGCAGCTTTTTATCGATTCCCTATTTTTCTTTAGCCGATTCGATTGGGGTTGCGTTGTTTATCTGAGCTGTTAATGCTTTGCAAATCGAGAAGCTAGATTAAGTTTGTACATGCGGGTGACGTTTATCCTATGCTCAGCAGACGATTTGGTTTGGTGAAATCTCGTGTAGGGAACCTTTAGTTTTGCACAGACCAGTGAATGATCATTGTCGCATTCTGTGCTTTGATATGATCTGGTGTGGAGCAAGCTGATACCAATGCTATCAGCAACGATGATTTTTAAGAGATGTTACTGACACAAAGATTGATCTGTGTGCACAATTCTAAAAGGCGTTGTCCATTTTCATTTTGTTTTACCTACACCAAACCTTCCGAGACAGTTTTGCCAAGACTCGTAATCTAGACCAACTCTGGCATTGAAATCACCCAATACCACTACACAGATTTTCTGTGGCACGTTTTTGAGGACTGTTGTGATGTTATGATGAAAATTGTCTTATGCAGCATGCGTCGCAGAGAGCGTCGGCGTATAAACGTAGAACAACGTAGTCGTACCAGTAATGCACCTAAGATTTAAAGTCCAAATACTTTCGCTTCCAGGGATAGTATAATCAGAAAAACATTCGTTTTTTGCCTCGACAACCCAAACTTTTTAATGGAGCATTTGTAAGCATGGCTTACAATAGCTGCTCTTGAGTCGACTGGATGCTCGAAGATAGCTCATCAAAAGTAATTAACACGAATAAGTGTTGGTAAATATTTCCTGATTGAAATCACATCCATTTTCTAAAATATAATTCCATCAAACGTTCATATCCTCCTTATTTAAATTTTACATGGTTAATAGCTTTTGAACTACTGCAGCATAAATAGATTTGAGAAGGTTTTTTCACAGAAACAGGCACGTAGAGAATATGAATATAAGTGATTGCTAATAGTAGAAGGCGGATATAGTATTGTCGCCGAGTAACTGCGTGTATGCTGTGTCTGACGGTAGTAGACATATTGATTTAAATGATTATATGATTATGTATTATTTTCTAGGAGTAATATTATAGGGATGATTGCACCAAATGTTATAGGTCGTTTATAAATGCCTCGAGCGCTTGGCCGTTAATCACTTTGTGTTTCTGCGTGATTGAACAAGTTATGTCATCGTCTGTATCCAAAATATTCATCTGAAATTTATCATATCAGATTTGGTTAGAGACTTCAATCACAGGTTACGATCAAAACTCCGCCTATTCGATAACGAAAAATTTTGATTTTTCATGGCTAACCATAATGAATAGGCTATTATACGATAAAATATTTTGCTTCACCGACGACTCTTCGATCCTGAGTATATATATCGGAGTAAAATCGAATTTACTGCCGATATATGATATCCTATTTTTAATGCCTGTGATATGTCTCGTATGTGTTACTTGCTAAGATGATAACTCCACAAGTTTAGAAACGAAATTTTTGTACAGATCATTCAGAGTAGATATTTTGTAGCGTTTTGCTTTTGACGCAGACGAACGTTGGTTATACGAACAATGTTTATATTTAAAATTTCTTTATCATATCTCAAAATATTTAAAACATAGAGTTGATATCAAGATCGATATTTACAACCACGCATGGTGCATGTGCTCTCATTATATTGTTTATCCCAATGTGTAAATTTTAGTCGAGTAATATTGCTTCTCTCATTATACCTCCGCATATAGTGCTTCATAATTTTGTTCCTTATTCGCTCTAGGCGTAGTAATCACTTAATTATGTTGTATGTACCAGAGCGAACACCGTACAATGAACTGTAAGTTAGCTTCCTTAATTATTGTTCTGATTTAGAAACATTAAACTTATTACCAATCCTTTGCACGATTCAAAGACAACATATCCAAATGTCTGTTATTTCAAACGCTACTACGTGAATTGCTAACAAATATGGTTTCACGACTCGCATTATCAACTCAACATTGTGATGATCAAGGTCAAATGAGATATGAAAGCTTGTAGAATGTTGATCAGTTTTGCGTGGATACTAGCTGTAATAAGAAGGAAGCGATATATTAAATCGAAGGTGATTATATAGCAGCAGCTTGCTGCGTCTGCTTCGAGGACACAACTAGTTCACCAGGCAACAGCGACCAAGCTATTGGAGACACGACCAATCATGGAGTAATCGCCAATTCTCACCCTTATATTGAAAGTCTTAACAAAATCGAAACTAACATCATTGTTGGATTTTCGTGCGAGACCAGCTTCGTATAAACTCAAAAACAATCAATAATATTTTTAAGTAGTGAATGACAAAGCTCACATTCATTAAACAAAGAGGTGGTAAATATTTACGATAATAATTTTATTATATATAATATAATATATAATATATGTATATATATAGTGTTAGCATTTAATGTTCTTGATGGTCTGATATGAAATGTAAATAAATTCGTTTAAGCGACCACAACACATGTACTGACCAATGCACGACTATAAAGAGCCACACAAATATAATCCCTTTAGAATGTTTCGTGAACGTCTAATTACGATCAATCAAACAGTGGACATTAGCCCATGAAATAAGGCATATGACTGGAACCGTTTTGGTGAAGTTTTTTTTTAAATCCACCTCCGTGCAGATCATATATAATGAAGATTACCTCTATTAAGAACGAAACTCGAGTACAAGGCATTCTTTACAACTTTATGAATGCATGTTTCGATAGCACGTAATTGAAGGATAAACAAGCGACTTAACATAAAAGGAATGTAATAGGACATAATGAAGTCGAAGCTGGACGTCTTTAAATACATTTCCAGATTGGCTGCAACTATAGCCGTTTGAAAACAATAAAACACGTTTCGCTATTCTTTCTCATATGCAGACGAATATTCAACCTTTCTTAAAGTTGCGATTTTGATAAATAACGATGTATCATAGAATAATAATTTGTTGTTGACATTATAAAATATTCCGGCAATTCTGTTCCAAGAATTGCCAATAGTTTTATCTTGCAGAATAGATGAAAATTTGTACGTCGTACAAAACATATGCTATTGATTGTAAAAAGCAGACAGAATAAATGACTGGACGTTATTCTTAAAGCGAATCATGCAGAGCTGTGAAAAGAATCACTTTGCTAATGTAGGTCATCTCAACCTACATGACCAGAATTCGATGTTTTATGCACTCGATCGATATATGTAGATATTTCAGTCGAGCAAACACGGTAGAAATAACGATTGATTTGAAGACAGAACAGTTTATGTTTAAAAAAATGTATTAGTAATTTGCATTAAGACTTAAATATATGTGTATGTTCACGCAAATATTCGATTTTGCTCAATCCTGCGTATTACTTTTATAATGTAGGGTCTTTGAATGTTGTATTGAGAAATCACATATCGAAAACATCTTCTTCTCTTTGCGTTTTCGCGATGCGCATATTTTCTAATGATGGAATATGCATGTGATTATCTCTATATTAGGAACGACCTTCGCTGGAGAAATAAATTACTTATGTATTACTATGATTCATCTTGACCGAAAGATGTTGATATCATCTTTGTTTGAACAGGTTTTGCAACAACAATGAAAATTTCCTATTTTTTTACAAATCGGTGAAATGCGTATGCCTTACTTAGGTAAATAAGTTTGTTGATATTTATGAGAGCGACGTGATTTCGGATATCCTTTATCCCATTTCTTCAACATCATTATTTCATTCAAAACTGCTTATGCAACGATTTCGCTCGAATTAATCCCGTTGAAATAAATACAATGGACCGTAAGCTCCTTTACATGCATCCCGCATTTGTAAGAGGTTATTGAATAAATAACTGACCGAAGCCATACATGCAGATATAAAACTTGTTAATTAGCTATATTTGAATTCAATGCTTGCAGTCAAATACTCTCTGCAATTAAGGAAGTCATGTAAAACTGTTGCTACCATGAAAGTGTGATCATGTTACCATGCGGATAGCTAGATACATTTAAATGGATTTCGATGGAGAAACACATGCGAATCATAATCATGTACCTTTAACGTGTTCATATCTAGATGGGGCAGGTATCTGTAATGGTGAAAAACAAAGCTTCGGGCGCAGACATGGAAACTCATATGGTATTTTAATGTTTTCAGCCGTTTGCTCTCTGCTGACTTCAATGCAAAACTATTAGGGTTACACCGGACTGCAGGATATTTTCGTCATTTAGCATGCTCATCACAACTTTTGAAATTCAGAAAAACCAATTTCACGATCACCTGCTTAAGGTAGCATCCATATCAGATGAGTATCAATTTTATTACCAGAAGCATCGCTGTACACTGGACACCGTTATATGCTTGAATCATAAGATGTCAAAAGATATTGTCAATGAATAATTAGCAGTCTAATGGTAAGAAAAACTTCAGCTTGAAATGAAAGACGATTTGCTTGCGGATTATGTTGAATTTCTATAATATTACGCAAGTAGTATATTGAATAAAACGTTTGTTAAGGTCTTGCATTTCAATTTAATTGCGGCAGAGGCATAGTTGGTATGACAATGACATTTCAAACAGTCTGCCCATGTTCGAAACTCACTATGATGTACAAAATTATGAGGTTTTGTCAATTTTATCCTCCCTATATTAAGGAGTCTTATTGTACTGAGCTTCATTCATCGCAAATACTGTAACATTAATTTATAATGTTCGATAAATGACATTTTGACAAACATGATCATCTGAATAGAATTTTAACTTGAATAAAGAACTTCTCCGACAAATAGCATCTGACTTGATGTTACTGCTGTGTGGACGTATTTTTCATTGCTCTGACAATTTTGATCATATCATCGTTCCATTTGCTCGAATTTATACCATTCAAAGAATTCCGTTTATCACTCGACGGTATCTATCATATTTCATACATTGTCGATCGTGCAAGTCGACCTACAGCAAAGTTACCAGTTTTGACGAGAAAGATCAATTTGTTCACGCGCAAAACGTATTTCCCATCACAAACTATCATTGCAAACACCAATTTGAGCTACAAGTTTCAATACCTTATTTCTTGTGTTGTATCTTCTGTGGTTCACAAGTGATCGCGGGTTATTGTTCAATGCCGAAATCTCGTCACCGAACACAGCCAAATCTCTCAATGGACAAAACACCCATTATGGATCAACCGACAAGCCATATGACACTCACAAACATGTGCGAACATGTCACTAGATCGACATCCCAGACCAAGAAAAAAATCGATCCACATGTGACCGTGAGAAGTATTCATGCGACGGCGTGTTTTCATCCGGTAAGCGCTGATAATGTTTCAGTTAAATGTACTTTCTGCGGGTTCCAAAAACACGCGTCGGCACGAGAATTTAACAGATCATGCGTGAGGCTTTATGACGATGAGAAACACCCTTCCGTTCGTTTTGTTTGTACAAGGTGTAGACATTCGAATAAAAAAGTCCGCCATAGCACTGAGGACTTGACTGTAAGGAAAGGCCGTAATCAAATGTAGAGTAGACCTCCACACCTGGAAAACCAGTTTGCAAAAAATGAGAAATTCAATAAAGCTATTCATGAAACCAACAACAAAGTTTCAAAAATATCCAAATTCACTTTCGAACACTACTAGCGCCCCGAAATATTGCGAAATATTGCTACAAGAGATCAAATAGATCGATAAAACCGAGTCAAATCTAAAGCCATCTTTCTCAAGTGTTGTGCTTGAGAAACCATCTTCAAAACAGGTTTCGCTCAGCATTATCTGTACAAATGTGCCAGAGGCAACTGAGGCACTATACTCGAAAATACAGCTGCATGACTTAATCAAATGTTCGTAAATGTGCACTAGGATGAGATATAAAACAATCAATCCGGTTTCAATGACTCGCTTGACTCGTGCTCCCTGAGCGCCGCACCAAGATAAACAGAAATGGTTCCAGGTAATGTTGCAAAGTGAAAAAGAACTAGAATATGTACTTTTATCGGCATACTTGTTACGAGACGGTGAAGAAAGAACACCACGTATCTTTGTTGATATACCTCTCTAAGAACAAGCAAAATCGGCATTAAATAGGAACAAAGGGACCTCGACAGTCGCAGTTTTATAATTCTGAACGTACCTGAAGCTGCTGATAGTCCAGATGCAACGAGTAAAATGAACCAAGATATACAACACAGGAAATTTATAAGTGACCATATTCAAACGAATAAGGCGACTGTTATCAATACCTTTAAGATACCGACATCACCGAAACACGAAGGTAAAATTCCGCGCCCTCACAAACTGACACTGCTGACAGACAGTATGGCTGATGCCGTTCCTAAAAATTAGAAGTAATTTTGATACAAATTGCACGAAGAGATTATTCCTAGACGCCTCAAAAACACTGATAATTAGGATGACATCCATAATTAAAAATACTGAACACAGTGAAAAATCAAAACCTGGTGAAAAAACCAATTTTGTCCGACTTAACCGGAGTGGGCGAAAAAAATTAACTACCCACCAACTTAGGCTGAGCCGTCCCAATAATTTTATCTCATGAACCGTCTTTGCTGTCATCATCAACCTGTCTAATTTTTGTATACGAATCACCAATGCTTGACAAACAAACTACACGAGTTAACTGAACTAACTATCAAACACTCACCAGGCGTGATTGCCGTAACTGAGACTTGGATTCATCTAACTTTAACAGACAATGAAGTTGCCATTGAAAATATGTCTTTACTTCGTCGTGATCGTTTGACTGGATGAATTGGTGTTGCGGTTCACCACATTCCGAGACTGCTCTGCCAAGATGTCACTGATGACGACTTACAACTGCTAGACATATTATGATGTTCGCTAAATGTAACAGCAGGGTAAAATGCATAGTGAGTGTGATTTACTGTTTGCCCTCAGCCGACTAAGCCTACAATTCAGCATTACTTGCAAATATGCGCTACGTTGCTACCAGATACCGCCGCAGACTTCTTTTGTTCGGAGACTTTAAACTGCCGAAATTTAAGTGAAATTCAGTTCATCCAGAAAATTCCTCAAATGCTTTATATCAACACTTGCTGGAAGACATTCCAATCTACAAACACATTTTCAACAGTATCCGATTTCGTGGTACTGATACGCCGTCTATCTTAGACTTGATACTGACAAATGAAATGCACGTAATTGATAGTCTCACTTATGAAGCTCCGTTAGGACTCAGTTACCACTTAGTTATTACGTTTGATTATATTTTCCAGGCATTCAGAACAAGTGAACTCAACAAGGTGATTAGAAAAATTTACTTTCCACAACTTAAAACTACTCTCAAGTTCGCCATAGACCCGCCTCTTAAGTCCGACAACATACACGATCAGTTGCAGTGGATGATAAACGAACCTAAATTTGCCGTGGAAACGCTCTCTCATCTTGTTCCAAAAGTGGGGAAAATAGATATACATTTAAGCTGAGATGATGAACACAAAAATGTTTGACCTTGCGAAAGGCTGCATGGCGGGTTCATAGACATGATACAACTGTTGAGAGTTGGGAGACATTCCGTTTGCTGAAAAATAATTTAAACAAACTTGTTGTTGATGACGAACTGAATTTTTAAAAACATTTTCTCAACAAAATGGAATCAAACCCCAAAATTCTCTAACAGACCATAAATAACCGGTTAAGGGTGAAATCAGGGGTTGCCGCTCTGAAGACTCGTGACTGAGCAACAACCACAGCATCGCAATCTGCCAAAGTTCTAGCCTATTTCTTTTCCCGTTATCTCATCCGAAAATATTTTACAACATCTAACTATTAGCTCGGACAGTGTCCTCCGCGCATTGCTAAATCTCAACACGAGAAGATCTCAAGGATCTGACGAAATTAACCCGCTGATTCTTCAAACCTGTGCTTATACTTTGTGTACGCCTCTAACCTACTTGTTTAACATCTCTTTAACCTAAACTTTCGTTCCCTGTTATTGGAAGAATGGCGTCATTACCCCCATCTACAAAGGAGGAGACCGTTCCGAAGTATCCAACTATAGACCAGTAACACTACTACCGGTGATCTCTAAAGTGATGGGGCGCCTGGTAGCAAACAGCGTCACAAAACATCTAGAAGACAGTTGATTTCTCGCAGTCGAACAACACGTCTTAGGAAAAAGACACTCTTGCATTTCAAACCTTCTGCTCGCCCTCTATGATTATACTCAAGCTGTAGGCAAAGGTGTCACATTGCACGCTTGTTATTTTGATATGTCAAAAGCATTCGATCGTGTTAACCGCAGTCTGTTACTACAAAAGATGGAGCTATGTGGAATCAAGGGTTAATTACTAGCCTGGTTTGATGATTATCTCCGCCACCGTGTCATTCGAGTAAGGCTTGATGGTGCTTTGTCACGACCTGTTGCAGTAACGAGTGGGTGCTGCAGGGATCAGTGCTTGGACCAATTCTTTTCCTGATGTATGTCAACAACTTACCTAAACTTTTTCCAAGCAAAATCTTGTTATTTGTGGATGACATCAAGCTGTGGACACCTAACTTGGATATATTCAAAAAGAATTTTTACAATTTAATGTCGACCTATCCAAACTTTGAACCTAAATGTTTTACACCATAAAAGCTTTGAACATTAAAAACAGTTTCTGTCTAATGGATTTTTTCTTGATTCCTGAACTGATGAGTAAGCAAATAAATCCCGCAATACTACTCATGTTATTCATAATTGCCATATTATTCTGTGGTTTTTATTAAGCTATATGCTTTTCAGACCATTAAAATTGAATTAGATTGAATTGAGTTGAACGCCAGCATTGTCGAATATCGATTGATTTTACGGTGCAGTGATTGGTCAAAACTAAAAAAACAGACAGAAACACAACCGGTGCAAAACATATCCATATTTAAAACGGATGAACATTTTTTTCAATCTAGCCAAGACATTTATAAATATGCTGAAACAATTATTCACTATGTCCATCATGATGATGTATGCTAATTGCAGTGGCATAAGTAAGTGCTTTC
>JACCGJ010020381.1:0-85901 GCA_013407085.1 Atriophallophorus winterbourni
TATCCGCACAAATTTTACCGCAGTTTCGTTGCGTCACTCAGGTTCATAACCATGTCGCAACTAAGATACATTCTTTTGCTGATTGAGATTTTGTCATTTCAGATTTGGTCGTTGGCACGGGGAAAACAAGTTAGTGATTATAATAAAGATTCTTGCAAATATATTATCGGCCAATCGTCTGAGTGTTTTTGGGTGACGCTTTAGTCAACTTGTTCTTAGCAAACGAATAATCACTTGTTTGTCATTCATTCGCAGAATCCAAATTTTGCAATGGCGAGTTCTATTGTTCGATATATATAAATGATGTTATATGGTTTTGTGTTTTATCCATAAACTTATACTCACTATGCTATAGTTGTTGTGAAGCTATGTACTTCTGTCACCATAAAATTCTGGAATTTTTTTGAATCTGTTTATTTGTATGCATACATTAGCCAAATTCACATTTTAATATGCATTATTTTACTCTAGAAGTTAATTCTGCGATAGAAGGTAAGACGCTAAAACATTTTTTCCACTTGCATTTTGTTAAAAAATGATTTGAATTACCTGCGCATGTTGAGAACATAATTGGCTATTGCTCATTTGCATCTCCATCACACACACACACACACCACGACTGGTTTCGTGCTGTTTGCACTCATCATGTAAGGGCAGTAAGATCAGGATCCGCATGCTCTATTGTTTACTGATTCCTCCGTCTTGTTTGTCCTTGATTGCGCTGAAAATTTGTGTTTATAGAATGAACGACCTTGTTGAGATCATTTTTGTCAGATGTTTAGGCCAATACCAGAGAACAAGGGCATTATTTCCCACCCCTGATTTCAGGTTGCATTCAAATAGGAAACATGATACCCATAGCTTCAATTTGTAGGTAGTTTTAGATATGCCCTCTTCATGAAGCTCTTTGTTCAAACACACAACCACAGAGTAATTTTCGGTTGAAAAATTTGAAACAAATAATTTTTTGTTTTACGGATTAATGGAAAAATCTGAATACGATAGTGGGCTTATTGCGGTGGTGAGATATGATAAACTGAAATTAAATGTAAACAAGGAGCGCTTGTATGCCACTGCTGTATAAGGCTGGTACGACCAACCTGTTCAAACACATGTGTCCAAACACATGTTTAATGGGGTTAAACCAATAACCATGAACCAAAATATTCATTGGCATGATTTTCCGTCACACCCCACGACCGGTTTCGTGTTGTTTGCACTCATCAGGTAGGGACAGTAAGATCAGGAGCCGCATGCGCTTGTTTACCATTCCTCCACCGTTTCAAGCGCACGCGGATCCTCAGTTTACTGTCCCTACCTGATGAGTGCAAACAGCACGAAACTGGTCGCGTGTGACGGAAAACCACGCAAAAGAATATTTTAAAATTAAATGTGTTACAATCAAGTCTTAAACATTAAAACCTGGTTCCATCATGCGATTAAATCGGTGATTCATGTACAGTTATCTATTAAACGACATCCATATTTGCATGTTTCCCATCACACACATGGTAATGTGTTTAACACGATCTAATTATTTGGGTACATGTGATTGAACAGGTTGGTTGTACCAACCACATACAACTGTGGCAAACAACTGCAACATGTTGGCTATCTAGTTATCTTCAAAACATTTCGCCGTCAAAGAAATCATGCTGGAGGTTGTTATAATCCTGACCTCGGACCAACCCCTCACGCTGTGGACACACATGTCAAACTAGAATGTTGGTGGCAACTTTGCATTCCGACCAAAAATTCCCACTTTTATGAACAAAACACCTTATTATAAGGATGAATATCTTTTTCGGGATGACAAATTGAAGGTTTTCATTACATATATATAAGAGAAATCAACAATGTATCGCATTAATGTGATTCAAAATGGAAACCATGAAAACTTGATATTAATTAAAATGGTTCAATAAGTGTTTGCCGTCCTTAGGCGGCGACAATAAGATTAGGTACATTGAGCCTTTCAACAGTGCAGTGGTGGGAAACAAAGTTAAAATTTTACGACAATGTTTAATAGGGTTCGTACAACAAACCACGATGTTCAAACAGGAATTGCAGAGTAATTCGTCGTCAAGCACTCAAGGCGCTTATGGGTGATCAAAGTAATGTGTTGCACACATCATCCGCACTTACACGCCACTACGGGTATCTGGCTGTTTGTCGTCATCATGTGGAGACAGTAAGATTAGTTTCAGTGAGGCTTAAAACAGTGAATATGTGGTCCACTGTACTAACCTTGTGTAAAAGCGGTATTCAAGTATAACTTTGTTTCTGGATCAGAGTAGAATACCATTCCGAAACGCTAAAATCTCACCGGAAGCACAGGACCGGTTTCGAGGTTTTTGCCTCTCATCAGCTATGCGTATCCGCTGGACTCTTCGCGTTTCGAACTAGTATTTGTGTAGACGGATTGCGCAATGTGAATCGAAGTTCGCGTCTACTAGCTACTTTATAAGTAGCTGAAGGGGCTAAACTAAGCCCCAACCGATCGAACGGCCTGTTGCCGCGAGGGTTATTACCACCCCAGGCTAGTTCGAAGTAGAATACCATTCCGAAACGCTAAAATCTCACCGGAAGCACAGGACCGGTTTCGAGGTTTTTGCCTCTCATCAGCTATGCGTATCCGCTGGACTCTTCGCGTTTCGAATTAGTATTTGTGTAGACGGATGGCGCAATATGAATCGAAGTTCGCGTCTACTCGCTACTTTATAAGTAGCTGAAGGGACTAAACTAAGCCACAACTGATCCAACGGCCTGTTGCCGCGAGGGTTATTACAACCCCAGGCTAGTTCGAAGTAGAATACCATTCCGAAACGCTAAAATCTCACCGGAAGCACCGGACCGGTTTCGAGGTCTTTGCCTCTCATCAGCTATGGCGTATCCGCTGGACTCTTCGCGTTTCGAATAGTATTTGTGTAGAAGGATGGCGCAATGTGAACTGAAGTTCTCGTCTACTCGCTACTTTATAAGTAGCTGAAGGGACTAAACTAAGCCCCAACTGATCCAACGGCGTATTGCCGCGAGGGTTATTACAACCCCAGGATAGATCAGAGTAGAATACCATTCCGAAACGCTAAAATCTCACCGGAAGCACAGGACCGGTTTCGAGGTTGTTGTTTTTTTGTTTCTGGATGTTTGCCATCATCATCAGGTGGAGATGTTAAGATCAGTTTCAGTGATCATTATAACAGTGGACATATGATGGTGATGTTGTTCATGTTAGTAAAAAATACCACATTACTGTATTTGGTAAGCCTAGGTTGGGCCCAAGTATTCTGATGTACATCCGATCAGCTGTTCCTCCACCATGCTCCACTAAATCTTGGTGTTCGGAAAATGAATCAAGTGTGGTTAAAAAGGCGAACAGTTAACAACCTCACAGGATCATGGTGCGATTGAAAATGTGAAGCATAATATTACACAGCAAGCATATCAAATTAACCTAAGCATTTATAGGCCCAATTACGCTTTGAATATCGTTAAAGACGCAATGCCAACCACAACTTGAAGTATGGAATTTCCGTAAAGTATAGCACGTATTGTAAAAATGCCGCCTGCAATCAATATATTGAAGGTAATTCAAGCTTTTAATGTTCTAAAAAGCAAAAAGCTTAACAACAACGATAGGATGGTAAAAATTAAAATTAAAGTGTATTAACAATATAAGGAAATAGATTAAACAGTATATAAATGTTCTGGAAACGAATAATGCAATAAAAGTTCCTATAATTCGTATAATTCGTATAATTCATGCAAGCTAGTGGAGTGACCAACGGTTGAAGGTAAACTGTTCCAATTAAAACAAACACAGACAGAGTAAAAATACCTTCTACAGTTTAGGCGGGAATGGGGTACGACCAGCACATATTCATGTGTCCGATAATTTCTCGTATCCCTTCGCGTGAATAAATCCTGTAAGGGATCGTTCGGACTATGGAATGTTTTGCAAAGTAAGATAAGGTCTCCTCTCATTCGTCGATATGGAAATTCGAACAGATTCGGTTGAGATATCCTTTCTTTATATGGTTTGTTTCGGATTCTGAGAACTAGTTTTGTTGAGCGGTGATAGATTCGCTGCATGAGTTCCACATCCCTCTTAAGTCACTGAGACCATGACTGCACACCGTATTCCATGACTGGTCTCAAGTATGTATTTATGATCCTTTAGAATATCTTGGGCGAAAATTACCCAAATACCCGTTTGAATAGATTTAGAACACGTGTTGCATTTATAAAGGCAGTGTTAGTTTGAATTGATGTTTTTAAACTGGAGCATATCCAGACACCCAAATCTTTTTCTTCACTGCAATTTTCAAGGACATGCGAACCTATGTGATATGTGAACTCTACCCGATTACCCACATTCATGATCCTGCATTTGTTGAAGTTAAACGGCAGTTTGTTCTTCAACGACCAGCTGTGAAGCGTATCAAGATCCTTTTGTAATAGCAGACAGTCTTCTGGACTACGAATGCTGCGCCAAATCTTTGTGTCGTCCGCAAATAACGAAATGTCACATTGAACAATTTCCGGTATTTCATTGACATAAATCAGAAAGAGGATCGGACCAAGGACTGAACCTTGGGGAACTCCGCTAGTTGCTGCGATTGGTTTGGATAATGCACCATCAACACGTACCTGGTTAGTGCGATTTGTTAGGTAGTCATTTAGCCAATTCAACAACTTTCCAGTGATACCAAGCCTTTCAAGATTCTGAAGTAGTAGGGAATGGTCAATATGATCGAATGCTTAGGAAATATCCAAGTAGCACGCGTGTATTGCTTGTCATTTATCTACCAATTTTGTCCAATAATCTAGTGTTACCAGTAAATTAGACAAACGGGAATAATTTCGTCTAAATCCATGCTGGTTCCTCGAAAGTAACTGATTATTCTCAAACTGTTTCATTAGATCGTCAACAATGAGTCGCTCAAGTAATTTTGAAATCACTGGTAACGGAGTAACGGGTCGATAATTGGAAACATCGGAGCGATTTCCGCCTTTGTAAATAGGAGAAATTATTCCGCAATTCCAATCTGTAGGAATCACTCCACTTGCCAGTTTTTGCTGGAACAAGTAAGTGAGAGGTTTGCATAGCAAACTAGCAAATTGCTTCAATATTTTCGGGGTTATTCCGTCGGCCCCAGGCGACTTTCCGGTTTTAAGATTAGATAAACCTTGAAGGACGCGTTTCGAAGTGACACTTGTTTCACTTAGGGCAACCGGGTTTGAAAGTGTTGCATGTTCTATCGGGTTGAATACCCATGAATAAAACGTGGCTAAGGCATCAGCAATTTCTGCTGCAGTTGTTGTTGGTCCAGCTGATGTGTTCACGGACGTTACTCCAGGTTTCACCTTAGCTTGTTCGTTGATACAGTATTTTGGGGTTTCGCTCCATCATGCTTGATATCAGTTCTTGGAAGCACAACTTATCTTGGATGAAAAATTTGTATACTTTGTTCAGCAGTAAACGTAATGTTTCCCAGTTCTCCGATGATGGGTTTCGTCGATGGTGTCGCTAAGCAATGTTTCGTACATTTAACCACTTACGAGTTCGGCTTCTTAGTTTAAATTTAATTTTTTTCTCGACTTCCTGAGGACAAAGTCGGAGCTCACTTCGATTGAACTTTTGAGATTAGATATTAGCCATATCCAAAAGTCATGTACGTTGCTGGTTTCCGGTTGGCAGTTACACGTGTTTTTCAGAGCATCACTCAACGCCGTAGTGTTGATCCGCCTAACTGTTTTACGGGCATCATTTTTTCTTAAAGATACAAACAGATAGTCAAACTGGATGACGTTTTGATCACTTAATCCCAGTGGACTTTCGTAAGCAACGTTATCAACGTCGTGTTCATTGCTTGTCAGAACGAGATCTAAGAGTGAGGGTAAATCGTTCCTGCGTTATCGGGTATCACATACAATGTGGTTATAAAAAGGAATATCGTCAAACAACTCACTGAATGCGCGCTTGAGGGAGTGTTATGGGTAAATGGTATTGCTCTGCAGATTCAGTAAATTGAAGTCACCCATAATCAAAAATCCAAAAGTGTATCTGGAAGTAACCATGCGAATTTTATCGAATAGGGTCAGATTGTAAGTTTCCTGTGCAGACGGTGGGCGATATACCACTCTCAAAACACAGTCTTCGCCGTTAGCTAGTCGGACTCAGCACCAAAGTGTATCTAGTAACACGATGTCTGGATTCGTAATATCACGGCATAGAAGGTTTTGCCTATAATACAAAGCTACTCCTCCTCTTCTGGTTTCACGGTCATGACGAATAAGTGACATTCCTGGTAATTCTAGTTCACTATTTGTTTGGTGAGTTTGTAGCCACGTTTCCGTTACGGCGATGATGCCAGGTGAACATCTCAGAAAAACTGCACGCAGTTCACCAATTTTGTTTCCGAGACATTGTGCCTTGGTTTAGATGCATTTCATATTTGTTTTTCTCAGCAAGGATGGGGTGTGGGGAAGGAGGCTAGCGGAGTGCAGGATATCTGCTAGGCCGACTCCTTCAGAGTCGGCATCTGAAGGTTTTTTGCTTGCAACGATGCTTGATCGTTTTGAGATTGTACTGTTGGAATACAGTGATCTATCGTATCGGCTGAATTTGCTTCTGACACGTCAACTACTGATTGACTTGGTAATGTTTCTATTGAACTTCGTGGTGCATCTATCTTTCCAATATGAAGTTTCGATGCGCTTTGTCTCATTTTTTGCGGCATTTGTCTGCGGCCATTGTCCCAACGAGATTTGACCTTGTTCTACATATCTTTGCGCAAAAAACGTTATGTTAAGGGCTCAGCACCGGTGCCCTTATGATTCGTAGATTTGGGGATGCGGAACGTGTCCTTCACAGCTACATCATGCAAGTCGAGTATATCACTGAGGAATGTTCATTGTAGCTGATCGTGTTTGCGCTGCACTGCTTTATCAGTTTCTTCATCAGCTTCTGGGACTCCAAGAAGGATTTAACTTCGAGCATCCCTCCGCTTCGTTTGGTGAAGTTGCTGGGAGTTCCGGGCCCTTTTCCACCAGGGCACATCAGAGAAAATCCTTACAGCGGTCTCTTAACGCTTCCTACGGAGGAGAAAAGCGGATGTTAAGATGTTTTCAAGATCCCTTTCAGAGTTGACCGTGACTTTAAGCAGCCTTGGCTGGTCCAGATTTGAGCAAGTAGGTTTACGATTCAGTCCTATCAGTGATAGTGCTTCAACTGGCTCCAAATCCATGTTGTTGCACAACCTTTTCCATTCTTCTTAATCGTGCTTTCTAGCTTGTCCCCTAGTAAGGTGGCACTCGTTGCCTTTACATTGGTGCAAATCAGGCTTAGTCTATGCAGCGAATGTACACTGTTTACCTGGCAATTTCGCTGGTTGCTGGACGTTTCAACTACCTTATATTGAATACCTATCATGTCCACTTTGGGATTATTTTGCACCGTAACTTTTGTTTTTGAACTTGAGGGTTTTCGCTGAACCTTCAGATGAGCAGGTGGCTTCGACTTCGTATCTTTTTGCGGACAAGTGATGTTTTGCGCAGACAGGCCTTCAACAGTCGCATTTGTAAAGGTGGTCTTTTGATGAAAAGAACGCTCCTCAAGACACTCCGGCATATTTGCAACAGCTGAACCTTCGTGTTGAAAGATTTCCGAAGATTGAGCGTTTATCTGAACGGTATTACCGTTAGTGGTTTCCGATTTATCGAAAAATATACTGCCAAACTGAGAATTTTGAACGGTTACCAGAGTCTCTACCGATGTCTTCAACGTTTGTATGCTAAGCTCTAAGCTCAGCTTCCGATCATCCAGGTTGCATTGCATTGTTCGAGCAGTTAAATCTGCGTTTGGTTTAGCTCGACAACTTTTGCACACGTAGCATACACCAGGCATGTTTTCATCAGTCAGGATCGATAACGCCTCCGGGGTCAATGTTTTGTCACATTTTGCGTGACATGTGTAAGAACAGTTTCGACACGTGACAGATTTGACCTTACCACTGACGACTTCATGCAGACGACGTACGTTTCGCGAACATCAGATCGTTTCATGTTAACGGATCAACCAAAAGTACAAATCAGATCACAAAAATCGGTACGGCTGCGGTTGGTTTGTGTGGTATTGTGCGGAGTTGACGGAAAGTGACGGGTTGTAGGGATATTTCGTCACCCGATTTAACCGCTAATTTGCCAGATTCCCTTTGAGATTTTTGGCGTGAATTTGATTTCACGTTGTGTATTTCACGTTGTGTACATGACCTTGGAATGTAGATGGTAGATGGATTCGGTATCTCCGTCTCTCACTTTTCCACCACACTTTTGAAACACGTGTCTCAATGGGTGTCTTTCGGTAGACACATTTTTATAGGCAAGAATATTATAGCACCATATACCACCATGTCTAAATTCGCATAGAACCAGACCTGGCAATCTTTCAGTCTGCGGAACAGTTCCATTACACACCACTTACTTTGCCGCTATTGGATACATTTCAGCGAAGAGTACAATATTCTCCCGCAGGAAGGTAGATTAAATCTCTAAAACATACTGCATCGTTGTACTAGAGTAGACGAAAAATATCCTCGGTAATGTTACTAGCGAGTAACTTCCAAATATTCTCCCAATAATCCCAATAATCTTCTGGCCCTTTCCTTATATATTCTGGCGAAGTACGATGCTCTTCAGATTTCGACTATTTAATGCACCGAATTATTTATCCATAGTGCTCCATGCCTAGCATTAATCGAAACGTACAAGTAACCTTGTTGCCAAATTGAAGCATATGACTTTGTCGTGTGTTAAATGTTTTTTCTTCGCGTGATTAGGCACCCATTCGGTTTCGTAGAATCCTTTGTTATGCATATTCGAGTTAATAGTCGCTTGCGCTGAACGCAGAGTTTGCCAAATTTGCTCGCAAATTAGTTCAAACATAAACGTGAAAGCATATCATGAAAATTAATTTGTGTACAATCGGTTAGTGCAGATTTGGGTAACGTTTAAATTCTGATAGTGAATCTTCGTCGAACCAAGTGTAATAGTCACAACAAGGAACATCATCAAGTAACGTTCTAAAGACCACCTATTAATGTTTCTATTATAGCGGGTTGGGGATAGATGCCGAAACTGACAGCTGGACAACATCTGGCCACTTCGGGTCGCCGGTCCGGCATGAACCACGTTACCCCCGCTTCGCAGCACTCACATCGATTGTGTCTCGATTCCTTAATGTATTAAACCTATTCAACGTTAATCAGGTTCACCTACGAATCCAACAACACAAGAGAAAAGCGGATTGGCCAAAGGCGTTTATTACGCACGAGAAAAATAACAAAACACACACCTATCTTTTATAGACAAATCAGCACCCACAACACTGAACCTCAAATGTGTCTGTTCCGGTTTTCACTTTTATCTGATTTGCGAGTCGATTTCGTGCCAACCGTTACACTTCAAGCCCTCACCAGGCAGTTTCCGTTTAACCGACATTGACGAATTGCATATCGTTCGATTACGGTTTGCGGCGTCCATCTTCTCATGATGTTGTCGCGCAAACCAATTCAATGCCATCGTTTTGAAACCCGAAATATTACGAGTTCACAAATGTCGTCGTCGGAAATCTCGGCGATTCATGCCCTTGAGTTATGCCAGAAGGTGATGTTCGAGAGCTGGTGATTAGCACTGATTTGTCATTCACTTAGCACATTCACAATATCACTGGTCGTATATTTAAGTACCAGCGATTTCATGTCGTTTAGACAAAGACAAGAACGATTAGCATCTTTAACCCGCTTGTGCATCAGACTGGAAACGGTTATCCAGCACTGCTATGATCACCTACTTTAAAACTTATTTTCATGTTAAGAAAGAACCCTTATTCTACTTTTTTAACCCGACGTTTAATATTGGAGACAGAAAACCGGTTGTTTTTCCGAAATGTTCAATAGGTGTGAAATTTTCAAATAACATGTTAGAAAGCAATCCATTGTATTCTTTGGAAAGTCATTACATTTAATAAAATATTCTCATGAACAATTCATAAGCATGCATGATTTCTAGCTAATTTAAATGTTTTTATATCCAAGAAATCAAACTTGGTGAGCTTATTGTGATGACTTTATGTTTATTCGTTGTTGTGGTTTTCTCCTTTTTACGGTCGTTTTCGAGCATCGATTTTTCTCACAAGTTTCTCACAGTTTCATGCTCAATAGAGTTAGAATGTCAAAACAGTTCGATTCGGAAGGAATATCCCCGGCAGTGCTCAAGCCGATAGGCACTATTCGTCCGATCGACGGCAGTTGCATGCTGACTGTACGATCTACGTTGAACAGCATCTGTTCTTCCTCAATTTGCAGTGGACACTTAACACAATACCTGAACGGAGCGGACAAAATCAAGTTCTTCCCAATCCGTATGATAAATTCCGAGAGTTTTCCTGTGTCTTTAGTAAACGTATTTGTCACGCAAGAGCGGTCTGTCGAACGGTCGACTTCACGCATGAAACTGGGCAAACCGCGAAATGACTATGCAGACAAACATATCGGTATACAGCGTGTGCTTACTAAGAGATTTACTGTACGGTAGTGAGACCTGGTCCATTCACGCAAGATACAAACAGGCGCAAAATGCTCTCTATTCAAAGGAGTAAACGACGTAACTTGAGCATATCATGGATGCACGTTGTAAAAAGTGCAGAAGTGCTATTTAAATCCAGGTCCACAAAACATGTACAGAGGCGACTGTGAGTCACTTGTGAATATATCAACTGTTCATATTCCAAAAGCTTTACTTTATGGTGAGTTGAAATCAGAAAGGCGACATTTGCGGTACAATTCGTTTGTAATAGAGATATGAAAGCTCACGGCATCGACCTTACGAGTTGTAAAGAACTTGCTCTTGACCGCTCACTTTGGAGGTATTGCGTAAAGCGCCGTCTTGGATGCTGAACGTCGATTTGATAGCGTGCTACTGACGCCGATATTTCGAGTCCTGCCAATCGCGGTGAGCGCTGAGGGAGAGATTGTCACTCACGAATCCGACTGTTTAGTTATTTGAAAGGCTGTGGAGCATTGAACCATCATGCGCTCGTGATGTATATCCATGGTCACCATCCATCGAAGAAGGCAAAAATAATATTATTTAACTTTTTAGCTGATTTGTCGGAGGGGCATCGAAGTGCTGTACGGCCGTTACTTCTCACCCAATACACAACTATGTTGGTAAATTACTGGCTCCCTCTATTAATCGCTTGGAACTATATATTTTCATAATTATATTAAAGATCCTTTATCCGTTTCCCTACAAGATGTCTCATTTAAGCGGTTATTTTCATTATATCCTTTAGGGCAATGTTTTATATAACTATGCACTTTCTATGCTTCTGTAACAAGTACATTAAAAAATTATAGAAATGTTGAACTTGAAGAAAGGAAGTAAGTAAAGATGACCTTGAGTTATTGATAATCACAATTCTTCCGCCATAACGCCCGCTATTCTTCCATGTAGCTTTTGCACTCTCTCAAAATATCAAAGATCGAAGTATGTGATCGCGTTTTGTGCTGAATATTGCATCTAATTTACTTCACAAGGTTCTATCGTTTGTGGTTTTTTCCGCTGATTTTCCGGTTTAATTTTTCTTCATATTCCGTGAGCATAAGATGTTAGTTTAGGGATGGAGTGAATTGGAAATCTAAGCTTCCAGCGTCAACCTTTATGATATAGGTTTTATCTATCAGAAATCTTCATAAAATCCGAACATCGTCTAGAATGTAAAACGTTTTTTTTTAATCTGCAGCGCGAAATGTAAAAAGTGTTTGTCTATCGGATTTTTATTGATTTTGCAAAAATTTAGGTTTAAAGAACTAAACAGGGTTGTCTCATTTTGCAAGGGAATTGTAGTCACACGAACCAATCTGCCATAGCTAATGCGTCCTAGTTTGCTCACACCATATATCGGGTAGGTCAAGACTGTCGGAATGTGTCAGCAGTAAAAAGATTTCATAAAATTCTCAAAATTTATTGACGTTGTTGTAAGTCTCGCAAAAAGATTCCAAATGACGAAACAGTCCGTTTCGGGAGGAAAAACGTCTCCGCGGTGATCACAACTATAAGCAGTACCTGGTCGATTGAGGGGTGATTTAACTCCAGCAGAATCTGCTGTTCCCCGTTTTAAGGATACGCTTAACACAGTGCCTCCAAAGCAAAGATTCAGGAGTAACCAAATCCTATTACCTTGAATCAATGCCAAGAGCTGTTATATCTCTTTTGTAAACGTCTTTGTACCGCTAGTGCGGTAGGCTCGAAAATCAGCTTTCTGACTATAACTCTCTATAATGTGGATCCTTTGGAATAAGTCCATTTTTGTGTACAAATGACTCGGCCAACGTGAACGGCGCTGTCCTAATAGGGTGATGATTCTATGAAGACAAGCATCAGTAAGCACTGGTGCATTCATTACCTTGTCCCTCCACAATATGTTCAAGATACGGTGAATTCTCATTCAATGAAACGCATTCAGCATCTGTTCGTGTCTTGCATGGAGGATTCAGTGTTCGTTGCTGTTCAGTAAAGCATTTAATACACCATCACCTTTGTGTTCACAGTCAAGAAAGTTCAAACGGGACAACATGTCAATCGCTCTGCCAATCCACTGATCAATCTTGATGCCTAGCTAGCGGTATTCCGCATTATTTGCACAAAGATACCAGAAGTGATGATTGTTCAATGCTGACAGTTTTTAGCAGTGACTCTGGGAATCGACGTGTATTCCAAAATGTAATGACGTTATCGCATGAAATGAAACACATTACCAAATGCAAAACGTTGATTGTAACACTTGGAAACACAGATATACATATTCAATATTACGACGAACGTTTCGAAGTGTCCGAGATAAATTGTTTTCGCAATTCATTTCAGCAATATTGAACGCGTACCGTTTAATTAGCTACTTTGCTGTGTGAACAAATTATATACGCTCATTCATTTTTCTTCTTTTCTAGTAAAAAAATTGGAGAAAGAAGGTACACTTACTTGTTTGCAGGTGTAAAATTATTCATAAAAGCTTGATTTTCATCAAATATCTCATGACGTGTTCCATGGTGTTTGTACTCAACAGTTAATGAGGTTACATCACGATTGTCAATACCTCGAGGAATTTCACAATTGTAACTCAGTTGAGCTTGTAAGCCACTGTTGGATAGTCTTGGCATGACCAACGTGTTCAATCACATGTGCCCTCATGGGCTTGAATAAAATATCCTCATTCTCATGCTTTTTAATCGAACACAACACACGTCCGGTTTCGTGCTGTTCGCGCTAAGCACGAAAACACTTTGTTGGCACCATTTCGCTCCGGAGACAAAGGTTTCCTCAGACAAAGCGTGGGAGTACGAACAGACTTCAGGTTTAAATTGCATTCACTTCGCCAATCCTAAGCTGGCTAAGAATAGCACATGCCTTGACGGGCGCTGAGTTTGTCAAGATAGAACAATTTGTACACAACACAAAATGCAGTGTCTGCACACTAAGTGCGCATTCAGTATAGTTGGTAAGCGAAGTTAAATCACACCTGCAAACAACTAAAATATTAAAGGATTGCAGAGCATGTTGGTATTGACCAAAATCTCGCATATCGATCTTAACTATCTCTACAGCAATCTTGTCCTGCGCTGTTCTTAACCATCATAGAAATGGTTAGCTTAATCCAATTTAAACCTGCATCCTGTTCGTACTCACATCCCGGGACAGATTAAGCTTATGCGTCGTATGTAGGACGTTTCAACAAACTGTTCTAGCCGATTCATTACAGGAATGTGATTACTAGATGTGTCTCGAAGTTTTCCAGCATATTGAGAAATTTCTTCTTGCTTATTCGAGAATTTGAAATTCTTGAGCACACTGATTGGCGGAAACTTTGAAATTGTGTTGACTCCCGAATAATCAGAGTATGTGAAATGCATGCATCTCCATCACACATACACACACACACACAAACATACCACGACCGGTTTCGTGTTGCTTGCACTCTTGACGTAAGGACTGTATGATTAGGATCTGAATGCGATTGATACAGTGAGAGAAAAGGAAACAAGGTGCGCTTCAATGCCATTGATGGATAAATCTGGTACGACCGACCTACTCAATCACATGAGCACACACTCTTTTAGATAATGTTTCAACACATGACCACGAACAAATATGATATGAAAGAATGTTCTGTATTAAGCCGATCGCTCAATTGGTAATGTGACCAGCCTGCAGTTAGGTCAACTTTTCAAATTTATCAAACATTGACGCATAAAATGCAGAAATATTCTCGTGAGCGTGTATATTTTATATATCAACATCAATCAAGCATCAGGACATAGGATCTTCAAAACCTGTTTGGGTGGCGCATTCTAGATAGTAAAGCTTTCGGTTTTCCATGGGACTATGACGCTTCTACGACACTTACAGTTAAACTTGAATCTTACGCGCAAGTACTGGAAACATTTACGTGGATAAATCTTTCTCACTTTTGGTCTGATCACATTGTTACTTTTAATTATTATCTAATTGCATTTACATCATCTCTTACATATTATAAGAAGTGGTTACACGAATACCATAAACATTGAAGCAAACAGGTTAGACAAACTCATCAGATTTCGCTAGCTCCTTCTCTATTGGTCGAGCATAAGACGCCAATCAAATTTGTCAGCATGGAGAAAGAATCATGAATGCTTATTCGCGATCGGTCAAACGGTGGACGGTAGCTCTGACCGTAATCCGTGAAACTACAATGGTAATGGACCCGTGTTCGAATCCGACCCGAGACAGAGTCTATATACTGTTGATGAGCTCAAATAAGAGCGAAACTTGAGTTAAGTGCTTCCAATGTGGGCCGTTGTGATCATCTTTGTGAATATTTTGAAGGGCTTGATTACTTGTTAGTAGTAACAAATATAAAGATCACCATAAAAGCCGCAGTGGAATATATAACCCGGAGTTATTTGGGCATGTTAGAAAAGTCGCATTTCGTAAAAATCACCAGAATTACCGTAGCTCAAATCACAATAGTCCAAGTGTTGTGTAGGTGAACGCGACGTGTTTTAAACTTGTATACTTTTGCTTTGTCGCAATGGAAGATTTTCGAGAAAAATTAACCATGTTAGCATTCTTCCGCGTTTAAATTCGGTGAAATAGTTAACTGATAAAAAAATAATACTGAAAACCGTATACTAGGACTAAGTATCCGTTTCCGAGACATGAATCAAAGAACGGATTTGAAAACTAATCGATGAAGCTAATAACTTCACATACGCGCTTTCCCTTTTTATGTTTAGTTTTCAAGATTATAATTTATTATTCTATGTTTGGATTTTGAAGAATCTCACATGGTTTTCTTAATTTTTTTATTTGGAAAATTATTATATCAATTACATCCTTTAATGTAGCTGAGACGTATGATGGAATCCGTGAGTTTCGATAACATTAATCAGTTTCACACAAATACACTATTAAATGTGACTTTCAACCGTGGCGTAGTAAAATGTTATATACTCTTTGGGATCTCAGCAACTTTCATGGGTTACTGAAGAGAAAGACCTGGGCGTGTGGATTAGCAGTAACATGAATTCTTCACGGCACTGTTCTGTTGTATACAAAAAGTCCTGCCAAATCTTAGCATTGCTCAGAAGGATCTTCGGTCGTTTCTCAAAACAGATACTCCCACGTATAATTAACACCTATATCAGACCAACAATGGAGTATGCTGTTCAAGCATGGTCCCCATGGTTACAATAGGACATGACCTTGCTGCAACGGGTATACCACCGCGCTACAAAACTGGTGACCGGGCTATTCTAAAGGCCATACGAGGAGCGGATCGCAACACTTAACCTCTTTGACTTTTCGTACCGTCGTCACAAGGGTGACTTGATCCTGCTTTTCAATATTCTGCATACAGTGGATCACCCACTCGAACACCTGTTTCATCGGCAAGAAGCACGTGGTAGCAGATCGCATGGATACAAATTAATTATTCCATACTCCAGATCAAATTGTCGAAGGTTTTTCTTTGCTGTCAGTGTCTGTTTTCTATGGAACTCACTGCCCCCACATATCATTTGCGCAAGAAGCCTGAACATGTTCAAGGCTGAACTTGACAAGTATATGTTGACTAAACCCAACCTTGCACCTGAATACACGTGCTGACTTTCCTTGTGTATAAAACATTTGTGTTGTTTTTATGAATTGCCTATATTTTTAATCTGTGGTTACTGTAAAGTATTTACTTTTTGGACCATTAAAACTTTGAATAACTTTGAATATATTATTGTAGAATAATCTTCCGTTTCAAAGAGACAGAGATTGTTTAGTGTTTATAAAAGCTGCGCAGCATGAAACCATCACGCGTTTGTGAATTACAACTATGGTTGAAATTCACCAACGGAGGGCAACAACAGAAATCTTAAGTTTAAAAATATACAGACGACTTTTCGACTTTGAACGTTGTTTTGCTAAATAATTGGATTATTTTCTTGTTCATTCTTTAATCATTGTCGCCCGGTAGTTTTCGCATGAAACAATTTCCTTGACATCACAGAAGAGTAAAGTGCGATTATGACGTGTGCCAATCACGGGACCTATTACGATATTGTACAACATCACCCTCCCGCAGGACGACAACAGCAAGCAACAATCGCCACATCGCAAGAACGTCTTCGCGAGTATGATGATCTTATGAATGATGTTAGAATAATAATGAGTTTGTGAAACCTAGACCACCCACGCAACACACGAATGCAAGCTGGATGCTTTCCATCCAAGAAGCATCCGTCGTATCTTGAACATATCGTGGATGGACAGAGTGACTAACGCTGAAGTGCTTTCCAAAGCTGGTCTACAAAGCATGTTCACCATATTGCGACAGCGCCGTTGCGGTGGCTTGGTCATGTCTACAGAATGGAAAATGGCCGTATTCCGAACGATCCACTCTATGGTGAATCGCAATTAGGAAGTCGTCCATTGGGCAGACCGCACTTGCGGTACAAAGACGTTTTGCAAAAGAGATATGAAACCTGTTGGTATATACCCTGCGAGCTGGGAAGAACTTGCTCTTGAGCGCTCACTTTGAAGGCATTGTGTAAATCGTCGTCTGCAAGCTGGGGAGGAGCAGATACAGCTCTTGGCTGCTGAACGCAGATCACGCCGCCGGCGTGCAACTGACGCCCTACAACAGAGTTCTGACCATCGTTGCAAGCGCTGCGGGAGAGATTGTTCCTCCCGAATCGGACTGTTTAGTCATTTGAAAAGCTGTAAAACATGAAAATTCATTCGATTGTGATGTACATCCATGGTCGACATCGAACGAAGGAGGCCAACAACAAAAAGGTCACTCAAACGAAACCAACTTGGTGATAGCTGAAATTACACCGGCGTGCACGAAATTTATCGACAAATCAGATCAAACAGACACGCGACACATGCTGATTGAGGACCGTGTCGAGGTGAGAAGATTTGCATGCATAAGGAAATAGTGCGCTTTGTTCTTTATTATGTGCTTAATTAATGCGTTCTCTTGTGTTGTGAGATTCTTGTGTTAACGTGATTGATTTTGGAATGGTTAAACTCGGTGATGAGTCGAGATACAATGGAAAAGTTGGATTGAAATGCGGGGTGTTACGTGGCTAATTTCGCAACGAGTAATCTCAATGTATATGTACGTAGATTTCCAAAAAAGAGTACGCGATTACATATCGATTGATCTGACACCATCATCACCACATCTCCACCCACAGTTGCACCTTTTTGACTGTGTGTTACGCGGTGTTAGCGGTTATTTTCGTTATAATGTTTAATGAACATCTTTTATCTGTCTATAGCTAGTATCTGGATTGAGTACATTTCCCAAGGTGCTCAGAGGATGGAATTTTAAGTTTAAAGGTTTGTTATAACGTCATATCTACTGTGAAATTTCGCTATGTGACACGAATATGTGTTCAGATCGATATTTTTTCCAAAAAAATTATTCGGTAAGTGTTTAGAAGGATTTTGTGGCGTTCGCTCTAATAAAGTAAATTACGTGGTTCGAGAGAGAGTCAAGACAAGGGATCAAACATTAACAACATCAACTTCCCGCGATTCATTCATTTGTCAGTTGTGTCCCGAGTTATCCCTGAAGACAACGGTTCCAACACTAGTCAGGTGCACACACGAATCTCACATCACAAACCAATTGGTCAACGAAGATTATTACGTGCCTCACGAAGATAAGAACAGACGCCTACTTTTATAAGCAAACCACATAACCACAACATGGCTGGACTGGGTGCAAACTAGATGTGATTTGTCTATCGACAACGTGTCAACGGGTTCAGTTCAAGCGGTCACCGCGTTCGATTTCTTTGGCGGATCTTGCTCAATAGCATAGCTTTTGGTTACAGTTTGCGTTGTCCTGCTTTTTCAGAATATTGTCTCTAGAATAGTTCTCATGAAATTCTTCCTAGTGCACCACATATCGTCAGAGGGTTAGGGATCAACGCTCATCACTACTTCACTGTAAACCTTCTCAATATTAACAAATATATTTTTCTTCAACTTATCTGCATCCGAATAAGCAATTTATGTAATTCAGAAATATCGAATAAAACTAATTTGCGAAAATGTCTAATTAAACCTTTCATTCAATTTGTTGTGTGAAAAGCGTTTACCAAATTCAGTGAGTGCTCATAATCTATTGTTTATTTATGCTGTGACAAAATATGTTACCGCACAAACGACTGACTTGAAACATCAACGTTATTTTTTCTATCGCTGATTTTATGCGGGAACCTAGCATTCCTTGCCCACGACATACACAAATTCTATGTTGGATCGAACAACTTTGTTTGTACAATAGCACTGATACATTAAAGAAACAACATTCTCTTAGCGCCGACTTAAATTGGTGCTTCAATTTGTAGCTGCTATTAAAAACCATCGAGTTCTCAGAAAACAACTGGAAAATGTTCACCTCAGTTTTAACATTTATACGCAAGCGTCATTAGCGATACAAGGGAACTCGAACGCTTACCAGCCGCTAGAGAAAATACAATACAAATAAATTCAAAGGACGAATTGAACCTTTCTGATAAACCCGCGGGGCCTTCATCGACCGTGCACAACATAAATTTCATTACTAGAAGAAGAAGAAGAGAAGAAGAGAACTTTATTCGTTAAAACGAATTTTCAGTTAATCAAAATAGTTTAAACACAGAATTTCAACACGAATAAGGGGGACGTCAAATTTTGATGGAAAAATTTGAGATTGCCAGTCACATTCAAAATCAAAACAGTTTCGGTTCCGTCTTGCAGGCATGTATGAGTTTTCTTTCGCATTATTCTGACCGGCGCAGCAAATTCCCCATCCTTCAAAAAAATAAAAAATATTTCGCAGCGTTTAAAGCGTGCGGGGCATCAAACGTCCTTTGTTTACATGTTCACGACATGTTAAAACGTTTCAAAAAACCTAATTTTTCGACATTTTTCAAGAAATTCTAAGGCTATGTTTTTAATTTTATCATGTTTTCGTATGAACGAAAAAAAGTTTCGACGCTAGCAGTTTAAAAAATAACTCGATACCGAGGTTTACAGCGGAAATTCTGAAATTCTAAAAGTTCGGCTACGGCATCCGGCAAAAACTCAATCATATATTGAAGCAATCACCGAAAAAGAACAAAAAAGCATCGTGCAGACTGGCCAGTCGTATATCACCGAAGTCAGGCTATTTCTAGAATGCGCTTACTTTGTATTTTCTAGTCTAATTTTCGTTCCATATGGTCCAAGTATGCTGAAATTTCACAACTTCTCACTTCGAAATGTTTCAAGAAACCTGGCTTAATGCTGCAATTGAGTTAGTTTCTATCAAAGGTTTCTGCTGCTTTTGACTTGACCGGACTTGTATTTATCAAATCGTAGTGACATAGTTATAACTTATATTCGAAGTGACTTGTGTTATTATAGGAAACGTATATATAATTTTGATAAGCCTGACATATCTTGCTTAGCCCTGGATTGTAATCCCATATTTTGATAAATACTTATGTCGTCTCAAATTATCAATCGGAAACTTCTTATGCATTCATTTATAAACCGCTCATAATGCTTACTCCTTTTCAAAATTCTTTGCTTTTACTTGTTGGTGACTTCAATAATTCAAATTTATCTATGTTTTCTCTCTTGTCTCTCAAATATATTGTTCGTTTCTCAACATCTTTTTGAAGCCTTCTAGATTTCGATTTCACCAATGAGCCTACACTGTTTCAAGCTCGCACGTTTGCTACCATCCGTAATTCGGACCAGTGTGTTATCAAACCTCTCCCTCAAATTTATGGAGTTGCTGGTAGGCGCTACAGCAGGATGGGGACTACTAGAGCAGCGAACATGACAATATTTTAGCCCTCAGAGACATTCTTGATACCACTGATTTCGAAATTTTTTATGAACAGGATGTCTCCAAAGAATGTGACGTTATAACATCCTATCTCAATTTTTGTTTTGACGTTGGTGTTTAAAAGAATATATTTTTGTTAGTCCTCACCATTTTTCTTCCGCACAACTAAAGAATGTATACGCAGAATAATGCAGAAACCCTTCAAAAACATGATCAAAATCCTGTTGCGCAACTTTTCCTGTCAATTAAGCTTAAAATTCGACGTCTTAACACAAAAGGCTGTCGTCGCTTATGACGTGTGCTTCAGCAAAATTTGAGAAAAGGCAATGAAAAATCTCCACCCATTTCCGACATCAATTCTTTGAATGAAGATTTCGTACTCCAACTTGCTGATAATGACGTTCAACAGAACGCCTTTTGTTTTTCCAATTCATTCTTCACTAACTTACCTGAGGTCTTTTTGCACTTTCGTCTGTCACACGCTCTAAGGCTGCGGACCAGATAAACTGTCACCCATTGTATACTGGTGCACAATCTCCCATCACTTACACACCACTACCGATTTATCGCGGTTTTCCGTCATCAGATTGAGAGAGTAAGATTAGGTTCAGTGAGCCTTGAAACACTGGCATACAAGTATACCTTTTGCTCACACGTTTACAATCGTTGCACGGAAAGAGCAATTATGCCTGACTGTTGGAAATCTGTATGTATAACCTCGATTCCTAAGCAAGATTTCAGTCACTACCGCCCGATCGCTGTGTGTCCGCTGATTTAATTCGATGTACTATAGTCGATTGTCACTTCCGTGAATACAACCAATTGATCGAAAACATTTATTCTAATGGTTCACATCCACTAAACAAGATCCTTGTTATCTGAAAATCATCTTCGTCCACTCGATTCAATATTTATTCCTTATTCACGAACTAATAAATTCAGAATCTCATTAGTTCCTTACTTGGGTTGATACATGGATATTCAATCGCTGGCTCTTTCATAGTTCAAGATGCGGCCGACAATTTGATAATTAATGTTCGCATCTCATCTTAATTATTCTACCTTCATTTTATAATTTCATTCGCTTGTCCGTCTAGTCCTGGTTAATGTGACAGTATTTTGGTCTACGTACAGTATTTATTCTGTGACATTTTACTTGTATCAGGCTTGTGCTATTATACATTTCAATTTTTCTCAGCTTTGTTGAGAAATTAATTTACTTCCTGAAACTTCGTGTACACGCATAAAGTCATTTCGTTCTTCTTCTTCTTTTCTTTTTCTTCTCCTTTTTTACGCCCTCAGATTTGGCATCATGTCCAAATGAATACTTACCTTAAATTGACCCTCACGATTATTAGAAAGATAGCACGAATTAAATACGTACATTAGTTGATAATCACATTTTGGTCAGTCCTATATTTCTTCGAGTGACTTATATAAAATATATAACCACATTTAGTGGTTTCTGCAACATATGATGTTGTTACGACTCGTCTTTTATTAATCTAGCGTTGTTAAATATTGTTGCGTGTAAGTGCTTTATTTTGATACACAGACTCAAGTTTTCTTGCGCAGAAAACCATATTTTCTAACATGATATCAAAAGGATGGTTTAGTGTGATGATACATGTTATCTGGGAAAACGTTTTATTATTTGTACGCGGATTCATCACGTATGCATCGCGACCGAAATTGTGCTGTTTGCAATCATGAGAAAAAGATGGTTCAGTCAAAGGTGATGGTTTTGACTCAGTGGAGATTAGGCGAACATAGGCTAAACCCTAAACTTTGAAGACAGTGATCGGTTAGCCAGATTTGCAAAACCCAGTGTGTTAAATCTTATGAAGACATCCTGTTGACACCATGGTTACATACTCACGCATCATGCGGATTTTGAAAGCAACTCCTAATCGAACTTGTCATCAAATCTCACACAATTTAGGGCCATTTGAAAAATGATCAAAGATAATGGTCATGCAGGGAAGTGAGAATCTTTGCACAGACATGCAAATGATCAATAAAATTTTCCTTTCTAAGGTGTAGTACAGAGCAGTGCCGTGCATAAACTGCAATTGAATGCTGTCTCCAAGTTTACATGTAGTGTTGCAAAAAGAACTACGTCGGAGTAATAGGTCCCAGGCTGAGCACATGACTACACGTAGACCAACTGGACATACGCCAACATGATCGTAATTCATAAATATCATTATATATTACCCAATTCATTAATCAGTTTGACTGGAGCCGCAAGAAAATTTTATACAAATGAAATGACGCACGAATGCGTACGAATTCCTCGAAACGTGGCAATCAACAACATGAATTAACCAGCATGTCCAATTGGCGGCGACATATGGACGAATGTGAATCCGCTTACAAAGACCAATGTGAGTGATGGTGAACGGACAAATTGTTTGAAAACCGAAGAATCCTAGCTACCAGACGTTTCGAATACAGCTTTGATGTTCATATCAGCTAATCTAATGTCGACACCTCTAGCAACAAGTACGCACCATCGAGCAACACCACTTGATCTACAACGTGAGCTGTAAATCTTGTACTTTACTGCTAAAGATAGGATGTAATGTGATCATCACATCCCAAACATACACACCTTAAAACCGGTTTCCTTCTAAGCAAATGTGATATGCATGTGACGTTATCGTGACAATGTGGATGGATCATCCATTGATGTATAAAATTGAAAAAAAACCACATGTTGAATGAAATGAAATGGCATAAAAAAGGAATTTGTTCTTTGAATGAACATGCTTATTTTATATATGTTTATTGTTTTGTTCTTTTCATATTTTCAAGCGATATCGAAATTGGAGGAAGGTATGTTGCAAGTAGTTATTTCCACTGGTGGATAAACGGCTAAATTCTACAACCGACCAAGTCCATAGACATTAAAACGTACCCACATAATCAAGCTTATTGTAAGGTCGTGAAGTACATACAAATGACAAACATAATGCTTAATCCCATCGCATCGAAACATGTTGTTCGGATTAAGCTTGTGTTAATCATGAAAATAAAGTATGCAATTAATCGGTTATATCAAGTTTTTGGTAACGTTTAACTTCTGAACACAGAAGCTTCGTTAAACTAATGGTGGCGGTACGAACAGTGTTCATGTTTAAATGGCATTTTCTTGATCAATCCTGCGTTCTTCCAGATAGACAAGGGAGATCAAGACAATTGATCACACTCCCGAAATGCTGTGTTAATCCCTAAATTGTTTATTTAGTGTGCAGATGCAAACACCGTCCGCTGACACACTGCTTACGTATCCATGTAAACATTGGGTGTTATGCACGCTAATCCTTATCCGCTGCAGAACCGAACGCCAGATTGTTTAAATATCCACCCCACCCACCTTGTTCACCGCATTCACCCCAGCCTTTGTTATTTCAACAGCCTCGGCGTGAAGTCTTTCCCCATAAGATTTTACACCTCGTCTTATCACTTCCACGTTATCAAGATCTACGCTGTGACCGGTATCTAGCACGTGTTTAGCTAGGACAGAATCTGGAATCAGTGATTGATATTCATTGGGATTGCGGGGTTGATTTTTTACTCGTTTCTTATGTTCGTTTACCCTAGTGCAAAGTTCTCTAGACGTTTGCCCAATGTAAACACCCGCGCAACCATTGCAGTTGATTTGGTAAACGCAGTTCGTCGCACAACCTAAAGAATCTAATCTTTGAGATGCATTAATACGGAGCGGAGAGTTCTACCTCGCTTATAGGTTACCCTAATACCTGCATCATGCAATATTCGTCTTATTCCTTCGGAGGCGCTTTTGACATATGGTAGAAATAACGTAACTCGCCAAACTTTTCCTCTTTTCTGTTGCAGATTTTTAACTCGGTTTAATTGGCGCTTAATTAAGCTCTTGGGGTTATTATGATTTGCAATTCGGCAACTGTGTTTTCGAAGTGCTCCTTGTACATATTAGCCAGCACTGGGGACATAGGTGAGCCAATCGCTAAACCATCGTTTTGCTTGTATAGCTGTCCTTAAATAAGAAGTGGTTCATATTTAGACAAATTGCTATACCGTTCATGATTTGTTGTACACTCAAGTTGGTACGATCCTTCAAGGTCATATCAGAGTTAAGTAAATTCCTTGCTAATTCTAAAGCGCTTGTAGTGTCAACATTCGTGAACAACGAGGTTACGTCAAAGTTTGCTATCGCTTCATCCTCCCTAATTGTTACGGTACTTAAGCGACGAGCAAACTCAAACGAGTTCTCAATAAAAGAATTCGTGTTACTAACCAGCGGTTTCAAAAGCTGGGCAAGGTGCTCAGCCAATTAGTGTGTTGGGGATTCAATGCCGTCTAAATTGGGCCTCAAGGGGAGGCCTCCTAATGTATCTTCGGAAGTCCATTAGATATGAGCAGATTTTGGGTAGAGCATGAACCATAATCTTTGACAAAGGTTTTCCTTAATTCTTGCTGAACTTACGTATTTGTTTTTTTATGCGCTCGGCCTGTGTGGCCGAGACCTTGGCGTGTTTTCCACAAATTTTGAAGAAATCCACATCAGATAACACATTTGTCGGACATCAAACTAGAGGCTTTCGATCGTGCGTTTGTCAGGCTTTCATTAGACCTGTAGATCCGTTGTATAATTGAAAAAATTAAATGCGTTTTCGGCAGCCTTCCTAGAATTGCGAGAATTATCTGGAGGTTTGACCACCAAGTCCCTCGGTATGATTTTATTCTGTTGGCATCTCAACTTGTAGATGCAATGATTATGCCATTTTGCTTCCGTTTCGGCTGTTCGTACAAACTCGCTGGCCAGTTTGTGAACTTGAGTTTCGTAGGAGTCAGCAAGGTATTTGAAAATATTCATTTTTGAACACTAAATAAACAATTTATGGATAAACGCAGCATTTAAGGGATGGGATCAATAGTCTTGATCTCCCCTGTCTATCTGAAAGAACTCAGGAATGGTCAAGAAAATGACATTCAAACCTGAACACTGTTCGTACCGACAACTTGGTCTGACGAAACTTCTGTGTTCAGAAGCGAAACGTAACCAAACACTTACTATAACCGATTCATTGCAAACTTTAATTTCATGATTATGGACTCACGATCGGTCTCGAATATTTTCAAATACGAAGCATGTGTTAAATTTATTGAAGGTCAAATTCGGCCTACATGGAATAAGTCGAATGAAAAATCTATTACATACAATCAACCAATTTTCTTGATTTTCACACAAATCTTCGACTGACAACATCTTAGATCAGAGATTGTTCAATATTTTTACTGGCAATTCTGCATCATGTGAAGAAGATAGATTTGAAGCCGGAAGAATTATTGTCAGGTACATTGATATGGGTGTGTCGTCAAATCAAATTCAAGTCACAATTCAACCGATCGAGAGTATTTAGGCTGTGTGGGACTTGGATTGTTAGAACATTTTTTAAAGAATTGAGCGGTCAAATGCCGATCTGCTTGTTTTGAATCAAACTTGAGCCCTTATTGAAACGAATATAAACAAGAAATGATAATTTTTGCTGATGACTACATTCTCTTCATGACTACCTTGAATGTGCAATATTAGCTCAGGACGGTTCATTGATTCCCAGTATTTTAAATGAATTAGCAGTCCGAGTATGGAAGAACAAACTCTCCCTCGTTACTTGGTCGAACGATTTTAGTTGCACGCTGATGGCATGAACTAAGATCAGCAGCAGAAAGCAACATATTTTCAGTTCCTAGCTTGGAGAAGATGCTTTACGCAATGCATCCACAGTGAGCAATTAAGTCAGGTTATTTCGATTAAACATAGATTATGTATCCTAATAAAATATTCCGTTAGAAAAACGATTATGCGTATGGAAATATACAGAAATGTCGCGACAGCATCAGCCAAACACATAAACATCAATTTTCGTTCATCTAATTTACTATGTGGTGCCATAACTTTGATAATAATGGCACTGTTTAATGAGATTCATAAAACGAACCAAGTGATTCATATACATAATCATAAATTATTCCCGGGTCACACACTCAACACGAACGATTGCTTAATCTAATCATAATGTCGCTACCTCGTGACAGCAATAGAAAACACCTGGTTGTGCTGCATAAGAGAAGCGAATGAGATCACTACTTCAAATTGGTCAATTTTCTGCGTTTCAGGCATTCACATCTAACTTTGTTTACTATTATTCAATGCTTCGAGGCTCATTGAACGCAAACTAACAGTCATCAACTGATAACAGTTAACACCCATAAGCCGATTGAGTTGTTTGTGTGCAAGGGATGTGAGCGCTCATTGAGACTGGTCCATTCAACTGAGTCGATCGATTGACGTAGATCCAAATGTGGCATTGTCATCCAATTTTTTAATGTGCTTCAAGGCTCAATTGTCTCATGATCTTTACATAATGACGGTAAACAGCCAGAATGTGATTTTACTGTGCCCCAAATAGACACGTGATCACAGTGCAAACATATTGAGTTCAAACCAAAAAATGTTGTAATAATATTTTCATTTTAAAAAAAAAACATACGCAAAATAGATATACAACTTCATCCGGGTCAGAATTTTTTATAAAAATTGATGCTATTTTATTTAATAAAGTATATTTACGGAAGAGAAATCATTAAATTTCCTTTAAGTTAAAACGAAGAGAATATTTTTGAGAGACCAAAACGCTCTTGGTTGATAATTTTGTCACTTAATGCAATATATTTTTTAAATAACCTCAAAATTCTGATTCACATGTTAGAATTTCTCAGTATTGCCCTCTACTGCAAAGGCAATCAATCAATTATTTTATTATTAATACACATTTTTTTCTAATATTCACAGGATTCAACAATCACGAATTGAACACACGTGAGTCTCGTGATGGAGCCTAAAATGATTTCAAAACTATTTTCCCATGTATACAACGTAATACCTAATACTCCGTCGTATTTTCCACAGTTACAAGATTTGTGGATAATGGTAAGTAGATACCACAATTAGTTTTTCTATAAATGCGGATAATATAACTCGCTTTTTGGTTTTTGATACGAAATTTATGTTGATGTTTTGAATATTCATGAACAAATCAGTATGGTATTTCACACCAAATTATCTGACAATATCTAAAATTTATCGGCTGATTACTAAATTCTTAATTTCATATGATCGGATGTTTAGCTAAAATCTGTCAAAATGTTTCACGAAACGATATTTCACAACCCCAAAATGTTTACTTTTGAAAGGATCGTACTATTACGACGTAACAGGTTAATTCGAATGGTGAAAATTGTCGGGAAATGTTCCATAGTGAGCCAGAAAATATGCGAAGCTGGATTTGTAAATTTTAGTAAGTTCAAATTAAGATGAAAATAAATTTGAGGGCAATCGGTTAGAGCAGGTTTTGGGTATCGTTTCACTTCTGGCATAGAAGCTTCGTCAGACCAAGGATCCGTGATGCACACCGATCAAACACAAGTGAACACGGTCAAGTGCAGTTGACTCTGTGGACGCTACGTAAACATACATGAATGACGGAGTTAAGGCTAAAAGATTGTTGAATGCAGAGCAAAAAATACTTAACTGTTAGGTATAGAGTGAATAAAACTAATTGAGTTCATATCAATGCTGAGAGCTTATTGTGGATATTTCTACATCATCTACGTTATTAACTGCCAGTCGACCTGCCTCAGCATTTTCGACCGCCACTGCATGTAGGCGCTTGCCATGCGGTTTAATACCACGTCTTCACATTTCCACATTGCCTATATCGACATTGCGGCATGTATCTGAAACGTTCTGCCGAGGCTGAATCACGAATCAGTGATAGATATTCTCTCGCATCTAGGAGCAGTTTCTTGACAAGCTTCCGATGTTCCCGGATTCTGGTGTGAAGGTCTGAGTAGGTCTGTAACATATAAAAACCAGGGCAACTATTACATTGAATTCGGTTGATCTAGATGTAGAGTGATGTGAAGTGGATTTCTGCAGAATTTGTGGAAATCACACGGAGGGCTTAGTCACATAACATGGGCGTATAGGAGAAGGGCACTAACGTAAGTTTAACAACTTATTAGAATTTTATTATAAAAAAACATCCGATGACTGTATTGCGGCAGTGTCCACCCTTAAATATTCTAGTGTCATGAATCCGTCTAATCGTAAGCTTTCGCGGACAGAGCAAAGATTGCTGATGAAGGGTTTGACTTTCTGAATAAGTAAGTGTGATGATGGTTGATAAACATATCCTTTGTATCGAAGGCTCTTTAAATGTACTTCCCGGTGAGCATGATGATACGATACGGAACTGGGTCGTTGGTGTCATTAAAAACCAAGAGCAAGGGGAACCAAATATTGATTGGCAAAAACGACAAGTGCTTCTTAATCTCAAGTAAGATACCGATATTGATATCACTAGAACCGATAAGGGAAATGTAACGGTAATGATGAATAAGAGTAATGATTTGGACAATATGTGTAAACACTTTTCCGAATGTATTTATGGACAAATAGATAATAATAAAACGAAGCAATTTATGAATAACTGCTAAAAAGTAGTTCCAAAGTACTTACGTAGCCTTAATGACAGTTTGGGCAAGACTTTTTGTTATAGCTCATATCCGAAATCAACTCTCACTAATAGATTCCATGGTCTGTTGATGAGCTGAAATAAGAGCGAGTCCATTGCTTCCAATATGAACTGTCGTGATCGACTTCTGAATTGTTTGACGGACGTGGCGTTGTTGAGTATTCACAAACATAAACACCATGTTCTCCGAAATCCGCCTTAGTTTAAGCATATGTATTCTGACCACTTTGTAATTACATCTAACTCAGTAAAAAATGAATTCATAGATTCGTTTCCGAGTACAGCGTTTTCAGAGCAAACGTTCACGGCTACTGTGGTAACACAGCGATTTGTGCTGAATAACAGAAAAGAGATAGAATCGTTCATTGAAGCACAACTTCATCAGAATAGGGCAAATCAGACGGTAGCATGTTGATATCAACTTATTGAAATCTGTCAAAAGAATATATACTCTAAAACTTACGATGATCGATTCTCACATCACATAATGTAAGGTTTTATTCGTTGTATCATGCTCTGTGCATAAGATTGATCAGCCTTAGAATCCAGACGACGACTTTTAGTCATGCCCTTCAGACGTGAAGGTTTGCATGCAGGTCTCAATATCACGATGACGAGATAATCGTTCGAACTTACAATTCTCGTTTGTATTTTGGAGCTCACATCCCAAAACGTACTCACTTACACACTCAATTATTTTGGAGAAACGAAATGCATTTTGGCAGAATAAATCTTATGGTACGGAAAGCAGAAAGGACATGGTTACTTTTTCAAAAATAAGAAATTATATATTATTCACTTGGAAGTTAGAAAAAATAAAAAAAACTTCGAAGCGAATCGGTTACTTCACAATGAAAGATATTATTCGTCACTACGTGTAGATGAAGCCCCCAAGGATAAATTAGTGTATGGCATGTGAACACATATATAAAGTAAGAAGTATGTGTGATGGAAAAGTCTGCAACTCCGGTTTTGTTGTTGTTTCATCCCCTGCGGTTAATCCATATGTATATATGTGTGTACAAGTGATGCAACAGGGTGATCAATCGAACCTTATCAAACAGTGACGTACTTAATCACACCTGCTATTACCATTCACACAGTATGTCAAGTTATACGAACCCCACTTGATGAGTAAAAACTTCAAGAAATCGGTCGTTGGCTGTGTGATAATAACGCACACAATTGTTGATACTTCATTCTTATCCCTCTCAAATGTGAAAATGAAATGTTTGACACCTCGGAATATTTTGTTTGAATGAACAAACGTGCGTACTGGATAAAAGGTAGTATCCGAACAAAATAACTCATACCACCATACTACTTGTTCAGTGGTGACTGTGGTGAAAATAGCAAAAAAGGACTGAATAGCGATTCAGTTTTGGCAAACAGAGTCAACTAGCATTCATTTTGCTCTCGTTCATCAGAATGATCTAACTATTAGTCAAGTCAGCGACTGACACTGGTAATATCTACGTGACTTGTAACTTTCTAGGCTTGCTACAGCTTGCTTAGTTCGAAGCAGAATTGGTACTTTTATATTGTGTTGCTCACATCCCTATCCATCACAAACCACTACCGGTTTATGGCTGTTTGCCGTCATCAGGTGGAGACAGTAATATCGGATTTAGTTGCACGTGAAACAGTGATAATGGGGTGAACCAAGATATACACGCGTGCCACTGGTAAATAAGGTTTTTCTAAAGAGCCAAGATGTCAAACGCAAATCACAAAGTAATTTTTGGCCAAGAGATCGAGACGATTCGGTTCCTACTTAGTCACATTCCTTTTGCTGACTGTCACACTTGGTCTGACGAAGCTTCTGCAAAATATTATCCTGAAACTGCTTGAACTTTGTAGTCGAATTACTTCGTAACATGAATACACGATCTGTCACAAACATGTTCTAACCAATTGTAAAAAGCGGTCATTAAGCGTGCCGGAATAAGCATATAGAATGTGAGCAAAATTCAAAACTCATGGAAATGATTATTGACCATTTATCACTTATTAGTAGCTCTTTGTCGCCAAAAACAATGTATCCTAAAAATTCACAAAATATTCAGTCTCGTATATTATGCCACACTTTGTTAAATATTTTATGATTTTTTTTTAAAATATACACACAAATTATATTTAACAAAATGAACACCTGTTACGTTCGGGCTAAGCTTTCATCAATTATCAATGACCTTGAAATATTTTGCTTGACCTTCAAAAGTTTTATACGTGTACCGATTTAATTTCACAGCTCCACCGATCATCTTTTCAGGTAAATAATTGCCTAATGGATTCTGTTTAATTATCAATATGCTAAATAAAAAAGAATTGATGTTGAATCGTATTTTGGAATTAACGATAAGTTGGTAGATAAAACCTATTATGTGCTATAGTTATGCGAATCTATTTTCCCAGATTGAACGACATCATGGAACCACAATTATCTTTGATTTACGTATTAGCTCTTAACTGAGCTAATCAAGTGAATTAGAATAAATTAATTGCACAGTGTAATGAGGTTTCGGTAACGCAGTCACTGAGATACGAAAGCTGAATTATTAACCCTTACATCATTATGATACTGATGATGATGATCAAGTATTTCGTGAACTAAAGTTAACTCATTTTTTTATCGAACACTTTCACGGCTGATATCTGCAATGGACGTGCCTTTGAGTCACATAATATTTCTATAATCTCTACATCGCTTAAAATGTTTTCCCATATCAGTTTGTAAGGGAATTTTGAATACTCTGGTGTTTATTACCTTAACGATTAAAATAGTTTTCCAGATATAACTGCCATACAGCGGTATACGTGCGAAAATTTGTTCGAAGAAACCTCTAAACAGCTCTCCTTAAGGACATATTTGATAACCCGATTGCGAACAAAACTAAACAGATTACAAAATGTTTCAGCCCATCTCGCCCTCTACTCTGGGTTCAGCACGGATTCAGCGATCCTACACTTGAATATATTTATTGTTAACCAACCGATGCACGCACATATACTCTAACTAATCTTGACGAGCTTGATAGAAAAACTGACCGTTCAACAATCCAGAACCATCTAGTTGACGACCAGTGTAAAACAGCCTCATTACAGCCACTTCAACGAATGCTTATTAAGTACTGGCAAGAGAAGTCACACTCATTTCGTAGATGATGCGAGACGCCAGGATCAACACACTATCACAAAAGAAAAGTGTAGATCTGACTGCAAAGATAACCGAAGTTTCTTTTCTAAATATCGTAATTAAATTGATTGCTGCATTTTTGCAGGTACGGAAACAGGAATCAGCTTATTGAGATAACTCCATCTTCTGCAGGAAAAGATCAAACGTAGGCATGATACTTATCCTCAGAAAACTTTGAGAATAAAATCACTCAAAGAATTGTCGATCTAAACTTCAGTATTATGCTTCAGATATACTGCGAAAGAGAGCGAAGTGGAACAATCGTAGCCTAGGGTTTGGATGGTGTTTAACATTGTTAGAAGTTTTATCACCAGCAGTAAGTTTTTTAAGTGAATTGTGATTAGGATATTTATCAGGAGACTTGCTGTCCGATCACCAGCACTCCCGATCATTGCCAGTGTTCATCAGCTGTGGTATCTGTACACGTTTATCATTTGTCAATAGACCGCACCTGAATAGAGACGCTGACTAATTGGAGTTCAATAATCAAGATTCAAGATTTTGTGGTGAAAAAAGAATCCCTTTACATGTATCATTGGATGTCAGTGGATACAATCAAAATTGTATTGAGGTGTTCGGATTGTGTGGGTTTATGTGGGTCGAGAAATTCTCGCACGTGTCGCTTGTTTCCTTTGGTTACGAATTTTATGTTGTTCCAATCGAAATGACTGCATGAGTTGATTGGTTTATACAGTGACCAACGACTCTGCTCACAGCGTCCTGTGGTCTCAGTATCCCGTCCTCGACGTACGCCTACGTTCAATATTGAGGACGATATTCGATCGTTCTTCCTTTGCAAGTTCTTCTAAAGTATTTATGAAAATGATGTGTAACGTTGACAAGGTTTAGTGTGCGTTTACTATTTCAAATTGCAGAAGGACACGGACTTCAATTTCCCAGTCATGTGAAACATTCGTTGAAGAAAGTAAGATTTGTTTGGGTTTAGTTGAGCCTGTTGTGAATATTGAAAATATCTGTTTCAGTTGATAATTTCCATGATTTAAAATATAAGCGTCACCCTAAAATGGTTCAAGATTCAAGAATTTATGGTATAAAAAAGCTCGTAGCTGTACAAAACCACAGGATATTCGTATAAGTACAATAAATATATATACAAAAAAGATTTTGTCATTAGGAAGATCGACAGTTTTGTAGTTGTAAAAAATGTCATGTATTGTGGCCGTATGATGGGTAAAAAAAATATTTGTTCGGAAAAAGATCATGTTATATAAACGGGATGTAGAGTGGAATTATTACGCATAAATATATCCAATTTGTTCCTGAAAATCCTTTCACTAGATGATTGGACAACATCTGACGGTAGGGAGTTCCATAAGAAACAAACGCGCACCGAATAGGAGAACCGACGGCAGTTACGGTGGGAATGTGGAATATCAATATGCAAATGGGTGAGTACGTGTGGCATGGCTTGACCGGAGGCGAAATAGATGCCTCAGAGGGTGCGCCTTGGAGTTCATTATTTTGTAGGTTAGTATTAGATCAAATCGAACCCTTCTGCGAAGCAGTGGGCATTCACTATAGACTTCAATGTTTCCTCAAATTTTTGGGAACTGTTCTCTAAGAATTTGACGCGATTTTCCAGGTCTCCTGATTGTGATACATTGGTCTCGGTCCCGTTTAACGACTTTGTTCTACAGACGCTGCATACATAACAGACACTAGGAATTTCAGGATTATTAATAACGACTACTGTCTCGTTAGTCAAAAGTTTATCGCAAATTTTGTGCATCTTAGTAGAGCACATATAACACATGACTACTTTCGATTTCACAAATTTGACACGTAGTTTTCGTAGGTCTAGACATCTGATAGCTGTTGAGTTTAACTGGCCAATGTCGTCTGATCGTTGAATGTGCGTGTTGATAGCTTCCACTAAAACACCTAGGCGCGTATCAATCGGTTCATCGTTGAGAGATGAAATTTGCAAGGTTCGCGTGGGAACGTATCGCAATGTATTGGATGCAAATTACCAAGTAAAACAGTCGTTCTGATCGTAGATTTGATCTTGCACAAATGATGCACGGCTTGTTGAATTTAGTTGAAGAAGATCTTCCGAACGATATCGGTCCCGACCAAGTCAAAACAGTGAAAACAAATTTTGCTCGCGCACACAATTTCCACGTTGATGTGGAAAATAGTAACTTCCGAAATATATATCACAGGACACTAAAGCTGATCAAGTCCAATAGATCTCTTCAAGCGAAATCGAATAGTGTAAGAATAATCCGAAAAGGGCCAACAAGTGACGAGTAATGTTCAAAAGTATCAGAGCACAAAATTATGCGTCCGTTCGTTATGTTCAGTGGATGTGTGCTATCAGAAGAAATGTTTCCGATTCGTCTGCTGCATTCACGGAAGTGATGATCGACAATTGTGTCCCGAATTAAACGCCCGGAAACATGTCAATCTTGAGATAACCTTACTACCTCTTCCAAAAGCATACAATATTACGAGGATACGTAGAAGGTGCGTGGAACGATGCAAGGGAAAACAAAATGTTGAGTTACGTTAGGTGGAATGGAGACAGAACAGGGGCGAAAAGCATAGATTGAAAACCGGCGACATTTAAAGAATTGTTTGGTCACATGATGGCTGCAGCTAAGACTGTCGGACATTGTAACGCGAATACAACGGAAACGTCGTCGGCGTATTTAATATTATGTGCATAAGCGTCACACAAAAATCAGAAGTCTACGAAGAGAATAAATGTGGCTAAAGTTAATTTGCCTCAAGGACACGAAACGGAATCATTATCACAAGGGAAGCCGGCCATTCACGACAGTATATTTGAGACAACTTTCAATTTAATATGCAATCTAATAAAAATGTTTAACGGGACAACACATTCAGACAGTTTTTGGAATTACAGTTACCTTGTAGATTTATTGATCATTGGGATGAAACAAGACGGACAGTCTGAAACGCTGGAACAAAGCATCAAAACAGTCACTTTTGTGTTCTGTCGCAATTTGTGTTTTTGACGCCTAATATCTTAAGGTAGATATGCCAATAAACAACCCAATAATATTCCCATCAAATTATCTTTTCGTATTTCAGAGGCGTTCAGTCGCTATACTTGGTGAGTATATATTATTAGATTACTGATGAACGTCACACATTTCAGATTCTTTGCAAAACAACTCATTGTGAAATTTCATTCTAGCTGAAGCGGAAAAGAATAAGGTCGAGACACCTAATCGGAACGTTCATCGAAAATGCATTTAATTAAATTAATGAAGGCTCTATAAAACCAAGAGTGGTTATAATTGTGGATACATGACATGCATTATCAATAAGTTAAAATCTAACGCGTGCGTAAAACAAATCACACGATCGCTGAAACTCCCAATGACAATAATCACTATCTAGCTGTAATTTGGGTTTCAAATGGATTGCAAGAATACCGGCCATACAAAGGCTTCTTTAGAAACATGATTTAATGTCAATCATCTGTTGCTATTGGATGTTATGTAGTACGGGAAGGTGGGTAAAAGAAATCAATCGTAGCGATCGCTTCAATTGAACCGATTTGCACAACATCGATTGACAAATCGGATCGAAGTGACAACCGGGACAGCTAGGTTGAGGTCATTTTGATGGTCACGTGAATTGCTTAAATGAGATACGAGTGTGGTATGTTTTTTGTCATCCGCGTAATATACCCGTTTGACTAATTGACGTACTTTTGCGTTGTGGTGATCGTAGGTGAAAGCGACTAGCATTGGAAAGGCTGACCAGAGAGTAACTCGGGACGCAAATGATATGTATGGGTTGAAAGCATGGGCTGATGTGGTTACCACCGAGGTCCAACAAAGCAGATCATCGATACTTGAGAATATCTAGGAAAAATAGAACTCCACTATAAATACGTTTCAATAAAATGAAAAAGGGATTCAAATTCATAATACGGCAAGTAATACTATAATGTTTTGCGGTTCTAAAGTATGACAATATAATTATGGAAATTCTTTAACCAAACGCAAAAGTTTGTACTACACCTTGGATATGTTTCGAACGTCAATGGAATCCAACGTTCAATCAAAATTGTGTAAATTAACACACGAATTTTTTGCATTGAATGATCTTTCGATAGAGTGGAATCGATAGAAAAATAATAGGATATGTTTGACTAATGTATTGAAGAAAATAAACGTCTGGAATTCTACGAGATTTAACGTAGGATTGCTCAAAAATAATTGTTTCTAATAGAATCACATCGGTATAATAGATATATTCAAAGTGACATGTTCTTATTTATTATTTAAGAAAAATAATAAAGTTGATAAAGTGATTTTATCGACGTGAAAATATGTACATTTCTCTATGATGTCTGATAAATATTAGTCATGTTGATATAAACACTAAGATATTTTATTTAACCTCAATCACCTAAATCATTTTAAGTAACAAATTACCGAAAATACTTTTATTATTAACATCATGTTCAAAAATTTATTTTGATATTATTTTACACGAAATTGATCGAAGCCTAAAGATGTTAGACTTTAATGGTTCCTTGGTTGCGAAAGGATAGTGATGTCTTTGTTGAAATCTATCACTGGGCGACAAACTTAGTGATGGGTCTTAGCAAACTTCAGTACACCGAAACGTTGCGACGTCTGGGTCTATGGGACTTTACCCAAAGGAGGATATGATGCGATATTATTCTGGCATATAGAATTTTGTCTACCAAACGACATCCACTTAGACACTTGCATGAAGTGTTTGACGCGCCATTGTTTCGCCGTGCGTGATATATTCCATTGGAATTTTCTACCTCCACAAGTAGTGGACTCTTCTTGCCTGACGATATTCGAATCGTCATTAGAATCATCTAAGCAAACGAACATCATTCCTGAGCTTCACATATGATATGCACTAATCGGTATATATTATTATTACTAACTGATCAACAATAAATCCCTGAATTTTTTCACTCCTTGCATGACCGAAGTCCACCGTTGATATGTCTTGCAGACGTACGGAGATTTCTTGTTCCATATGGTTTTACGTGACTAACTGTTCCACGTTGAGTGATCGAGCTCTTCCACGGTGATGTACACTATTCGTCACGCCGTCGCCGGGATCAGTGTTCAACGGTCGACATCAGCATCTGATGTTAGCCTAACTTAAAGATGATGCGATACACGGTGATTCCAATGTGAGGGGTCTAATGCAATTCGGTTGAATGACATATATTTTATTTCACGAGCTAAGGTGCTTGCACCAGCGAGCAAGTATTTATTCATCATATATCAATCTAGGAAAACGTATCGCGAATGGACGGATGCTGCAATGCTTTCTAAAGCTGGTGCACATAGCATGGCCACCTTACTACGACATCTTTGCCTACTGTGGCTGGGTCACATGTAAGGAATAGAAAATGGTCGTATTCCTAAAGATCTACTCTTTGTTGAGTTGAAATCATGAATTCAATTATTGGACAGACGGCATATGCGGTGCATATCCGTGTGTAAAAACGTTTATGAATCCTAAGTAATGTGTTGCTCACATCCCCATCCCTTACACACCACTACCGGTTTATGGCTGTTTGCCGTCGTCAGGTGGAGACAGTAAGATCAGGTTCAGTGAGCCTTGAAACTAACATGAACAACATCACCATCATATGTCCACTGTTATAATGATCACTGAAACTGATCTCAACATCTCCACCTGATGATGATGGCAAACATCCAGAAACAAAGTTATACTTGAATGCCGCTTTTACACAAGGTTAGTACAGTGGACCACATATTCACTGTTTTAAGCCTCACTGAAACTAATCTTACTGTCTCCACCTGACGACGGCAAACAGCCAGAAACCGGTAGTGGTGTGTAAGGGATGGGGATGTGAGCAACACATTACTTTGGTCATCCATCAGCGCCTTGAGTGCTTTGACCAAGAATCACTTTGTGATTCTGTGTCTGAACATCGTGGTTCGTTGTACGAACCCTATATAACAGTTGGCATACAAGTATAACCTTGTTTATGAATCCTATTGTCATTACCCTAACGAGTTGGGAAGAACGTGGTTTCCGCCGATCACTTTAAAGGCACGGTGTAACGTATCGTATGAAGAAGAGCAGATATTGCTCTCGGTTAATAATAGAAAACCAAACCGCCCACCGTGCAAATGCCGCTGATCTTGCGTGTACAGCTACTCGCTTCGAGAGAGCTTTTCGCTTCCGAATGGGGCTGTTAAGTCGTCCTCACATCTGTGGATTATGAAACAATCATGCGCTTGTATTGCACACCCACTGGAAGAGGCCGACATCAACAATATTATTTTGATCACCATGCAACAACAAAATTTGAAATGTGATGAATGATTATTAAATTAAAAAGGATACGCTGCTCAATTGTAAAATTAGCTAGAACGGATACAATATGATGTTGTAAGCCACTATTCGAGCTCCCTAAATGATTCTCTAAGGGGTTGAGACAAATGTCTTCAACAACAGTCCTCCTTGAGGGCTTTTCTATCTTTCACATTAGCCTATATGTATAGACATTTTGGTCGTTGCAAATTTATCAATCACTCGCTCAATAAAAAAATTTCACTTTTTTAATCATGGGGATCCTGGTCTTACTGTCACTATATGATAAGTGCAAACAGCACGAAACCTGTCGTGGTGTGTGTGTGTGTGATGGGCATGGAAGCAAGTGCTTAACTTTGTTCGACAACACGGCATCAACTTCTCTATCTGTGTATGAGTACATGTGATTAAACGGGTTGCTCCTGCCAGACTTTCCATACATGGATTACTATTTTTACACTGTTCCTGATCGTACTATCCCTACCTGATGAGGACGAACAGCACGGAACCGATCGCGGTGTGATGGGAATGGGATCCCCAAAGTCGTCAATATTGTAAATGATTTCACATCTTATATCCGCGTTACTTTGAATTGGCTCGTCAAATTATGAATGAAGAAATTATATTTCAAATGAATTGATATTTTCACGGTTTTCACGGTAAACACTTTCACAGAGGAACGGCTTTTATACAATTTAGTAATTTACTCCCATTAATTGTTGTTCGAGCAAGATGCTCACCTATATGTCAAAATATTTTCTAATCAGCTTTCAGCAAATCATCTACCATTGCTGATAAAATAGTGTTGTGATAATAATTTAACTCACGCAGAAAATGTCGCGTATTTCTAATACAAAGGTTTCCAGTGTTCTAACAGCTAATTATTTACAGTTTAAATTTGAAATATCACAATGCTTTTACTCATTATAGGAGGCGAGAATTAAATGGAATACGTTTTCCGGTTCACTGCAATCAAGAGTCCTTATTTCGAAAAATAAATTGGACTCGTTCTCAATGCATCTCTTTTTTTATTTTCCCATGACATGATTATCTGTTGGGAACGTTTTTGGTTTTCCTGGCCAAGTTCTACCAGCAACGTATGGAAGAGAAATAAGATTTTCTCTCAATTTTGTGATCGATACTACTTATAAACTAAAAGTAACACGTTTCGTAAAATAGTCAATACGTTGGGACCAATGGAGTAGGGTGGACAAAACGATGGTGTTTTGAGCACCAGACCACGTGAACACAACCATGACTGGAGATAAATGATCACAGTGTCTTGAGAGATAATTGTGTAGGCGCAAAATACATCAGATATTGGTTACCTAACCAGCGCCACGAATCGGCTACTAAATTTGGACCAATGAGTATTCCCTGACACAAGAGACAGGTTGGTCAATAAAATGAATTCAATTAAATCTTATTGGTCAAAATATCACATTGCTTGAGAGAAACCATGGAATTATAGGGGAATTATATGTAGAAAATGCAAGAAAATAGATAGTTTGACCAGATGTGATTGTTTGTTGATAGCCACAAATAATTTGCTTAGGCGATGTCCGAATCATTTACTCAAGGACAGAAATATGGAGCCGTCGTTAAAAGAATTAAGAGAGTGTATTTTATTCCATTTCAATATTTCTAGGAAATCAAATTCGCGTAAAATCGTTGAATGACTCTTAAAACATACTGGTAATAAATTAAAATCCCTTAATGCAATATAATTATGAAATACCGTGAATTCAGAACTCACATCAAACAACTCAGAAAATTTTATCGTAAAAAATGCAGTAAGCTCAACAATAACTATAGGATGACGAGGTATTTCACTAAGAATAAAAAATCTCTCAGAAATCAATGGAGACTGTCACATACCGCATTTAGGGGCGAAAACTGAAACAGATTCCGAACGTATCTTTTTTCAGGCAAAATGCTTCGCGTGTAACAAATTCTTACCGAGAAACAATTTCGACGAATACCCAATTGAGAATGCGGAACGCTTAGAGCCATTGAAATATTTTCGTGTCTGAGTAATGCCATTGGGCTTTAGCAAGTGTTTAATGGGGCTTGGTATTCAGTATGCAAGATTTCGAATGCCAACAGGAGGTCACTCCTTATCTGTCGTTAGGTAAAATCACGTAGATTTAGTCTTAACATTCGCTCTTTGAAAGACAAATTTCTGTAACCGAATACCAACTTTGTCGCTTAATGATAAATCCTGTCAAGTATTTCCATATCCTTCCTCAGCCACGGTGCCCAGGCTTGGATGCAATATTCCTTTACAGGACGTGCATACGTATTAATTAACCAGGCTAATGTTTCGGGCGTGAAAATTCTTTTTAGAAGACTAAAGATACAACAGGCTTTATTGTAGACTGTCCGGCAATGATAGCCAGGCTTAAGGTTAAACGACACGCAGGTACCGAGATTTGTTTCTGCTGTGGTCCAGACGAGATCTTGTGTACCAAGCTGATACGTGTGGTGTAGAGATTTTCTAAGCACCAGCAGTCAATCCATTAGCCGGTTTGTACAGAGCATACGCCTGGTTTGATTCTTGATCGCTCATTAATTATCTTGTAGAGAAGCTTAGGATTATCACCATTCTCTTAAGCAAGTTTCATTGGAACTGCATGCTATTTTCTCTTACAAGAGTCGTGACGTGATTCGGTATTTTACAGAATCACTTCCAAGTTTCTTCCGTATCCAAGAATGTCATTTTATAGCTAACCATTTCTTAGTTCTACTCCAAGTCACAAGCTGGTAGTTGTGGTTGAATTTGTGTAGTATAAAACTCGAACATTTGATCTTGATATAAAACTTCCCGTTGATTCGTGTTCCGTGATCGCTTCCCTGTACCTTCGTACACCTTTTGGCTACCGCGATAAATCTTCCATCTCTTGTGCCTTTTCTCCAACATTCTTGGGGAAATTATTGTAGTGGTCAGTCTACTACATAACGGTCGGAAATTGTTTACTATGTTTGCGCAACTCCCTTTGGAATGGGTACGACAATGGCTTTCTTCCAGTCATCTGGTAGGATGCCTTTGCAGAGCTATTCGTTGTATAACTCACATTCAGGCTCTGTTAGTACTTTAGGTATTTCCTTTACAATTTTAGGATGCTCAACGTCAGGTCCGGCGGATTTATTTCCGTCTAGATTCTTTAGCATACAGGGACATCGTCCGTACAAAAAACTACTTCGCTTAGAGAGGCACCTCTTTCCGTACTAAGAGTCGGGACTGAGTGAATCGCATCCCCGCCATCCATTCTATGTACGCTTTGAGCTGCATGCTGAAACACGCTAAAGTTCCACTACCATTTATATTTCTATTTGCCCCCTCATATCTGTCTAGGTCTGGCCAACCTGACAGTATCTTAGCCCATGTGCAGTCTCTTTGACCGTGCTGCACTTTGCCCAAATCAGGCTTGTCCTTGCATACCATACGCTTTGAAAATAAACCAGCAAGGCTGCTGCATTTTCGGCGCCAGAATTGGCTTTCTCGCCATTGTTTAATATTAGGGTACCTACGTGCTCCCTTAGAGTTAACATAACTAAATACATCTTAGGGTTCTTTTAGGCAGCTTTCGCCAGGTAAGTTTCGTATCTTCGCATAAGATTCAAGATTCAAGATTCAAGATTTATGGTTAAAAAAGCAAATTGCTGTACAATACCATAGGATATACGTATAAAAAATTATAAAAAAAATCGTTACTTGTATGATCATATCCATGTTCTTCATAGTTGGAGCAAAAATAATCCTCAATGGCAACACAGACTGAGGGAAAAGAATCTTTGGATGGACGGTAGTTCCGTGCGTTAAAAAAATATAGACATCAATAGGTAGGGGCCAACGCAGTAGTTCTCAACATAAGGTTTCGTAACCTTTGTTTAAAGATGTGCTCGTTCGCCGAGGTAACGATATCTATCGGCAAGCTATTCCACAAGAAGCATACACGAACAGCGAAGAAGTGACGACGACAGTTCAATCGTGAGTGTGGGATTTGAAGGGTCAAAGGGTGGCTGCGTGTGGGGACAACCGAACCAAACTTGAAGAGGTGTTTGAGAGGGTGGGATTTCGCATAGATGATTCGATATGTCAGAGTGAGGTCGTGTAGGATACGCCTGCGCTCGAGGGTGCACAGTCCAAGTCTGGTCAGTCGCTGCTCAAAGGGTAAATTATTCAATCCGGTAACAATTTTGGTTGCCTTGTGATAAATTCGTTCGAGGAGCGAGATGTTTTTTTCCATCCATGGCGTCCAAGCTTGTACAGCGTAGTCAACGACAGGATGTATGTAAGTGTTTAGTAATTTCGTGAGTGAGTGTGGTGGGAAACGTCCGAAAATGCGTTTCAGTAAACCTAGCAAGCTGCACGCACGCTTGTAGACGGCGTCGCACTGTAGGCTGTTCTTCAAAGTGCCAGACACCAAGATTCCGAGATCTTTTTGTGATGTACTCCATTCAAGCGGGTGGCTGCCAAGTTTGTAGGTAAAGGGAAAGGGTTTTCCGACTTGCAACATTTTGCACTTACGGAAATTAAATGGCAGTTCGTTTTGGATTGACCACTGGTGCAGCTTATTCAAATCTCCTTGCAGAACATGACAGTCCTCGATAGAGTTGACCTTCGTCCAGATTTTTACATCATCTGCGAATAAAACAAGCTTACATGCTAGTAAGTTCGGTAGATCGTTTATAAATATGAGGAACAGTATTGGACCGAGAACCGAACCCTGAGGGACTCCGCTCGTGGCTTCAATTGTTCGAGAAGTTTCACCATCTATTCTGACTTTTACTTTGCGTCCAGACAGGTAACTTGTGAACCATGTTAGTAGGTTTCCGATGACGCCAACATTCTGCAGTTTCTGAAGCAGTAAGGAGTGATTCACTCTGTCGAATGCTTTAGATATATCTAAGTAACCGGCATGGACGGAACCCCCTTGGTCTAGTGCTTGCGTCCAGTCATTTAGAGTCGTGAGCAAGTTAGACAGGCATGAATATGTTTTCCTAAATCCGTGTTGTGTGAAAGTTATTAACTGATGGTTCTCGAGATGTTCAACAAGTCGTTCACACACCAGGCGTTCCAAAATTTTAGAAACCGCTGAAAGAAGCGTCACGGGGCGGTAATTCGCCGGATCAGAACGACTGCCCCCTTTGTAGATTGGTGTGATAACACCGGTTTTCCATTGAGTTGGTACGGTTCCCGTATTCAATGAGTGCCTGAATAGACCACTTAGTGGGCCACAAAGCTCCAGCTCGCATGACTTCAGAACAGCGGGTGTTATTCCATCCTCTCCTGGTGATTTGCGAACGTTCAGTCCGCGTAAATGTTTTCGCACAACCGTAGGATTTACCTCGATGTTGCTAAGGCATTCGACTTGTAGTGGGTGCGGCAAAGACGTCAGCGTTGACACGTTCTTTGGACAAAATACTTGCGCATAAAATGATATTAGGGCATCAGCTGTATCCTTGACATTATCAGTCAGTCCGTTCTCTGTCTGGATAGGAAATACACCTGGCTTAACCTTGGTCGCGGTGTTTACGATGGTGTACAGCAACTTAGGATGTCGTTCCATCTGGTCGATCAGCTTCCAATGGTGATATTGCTTGTCTTCTCGAATTAGGGACGTCACCTTGTTACGAAAACTACGAAAGTGTTCCCAGGATGCGTCTGTTCGTATTATTTTGTGTGCAGCCCATGCGGAATTTCGCATGGCTATCCACTTCCGAGTGCGGCTTCGAAGTTTGAAGCAAAATGTTCTTGATTTCCTTTTGGGAACACAGGTAGAATTGTCGTCTAGTTTTGTACCGATATAACTTAACAGACTAGAACAATGAGTATCAGCATTCGTAAGATCGAGATGTTTTTCCTCCATAATCGTAATGGCACCGCGAAGGCCGAAGTAATCGACTCTCTTGATGAACTTAACGTCGCCCGACGCCCTTCTGGCGTTGCACACGAATTCGAAGGACAACACAAGATGGTCACTTAGCCCCAAAGGACTATGATACTGCACTGACTCCACTGCTGTTGCTTCGGAGGTTAAAACCAGATCTAGAATTGACGATTCATTGAGGCCCCTTTGTCGAGTGAATGAATGGACATGGTTGTATAGGGGAGTGAAAGTGATAATCTCACGGAATTTGTACTCAAGGGATTGCTGAGTATGGACACTTTTGGTATAGAGATGTGGGAGGTTAAAATCACCCATTATTAACAGTTGGCATCCTCTAAGATTTCCAGCGTTGCGCATCATTTGTAACAACGTTTCATTGTGGGCATCGGAAGAGTTGGGCGAGCGGTAGATCACACCAAGTATACAGTTCTCTCCAGTTTCCAAGCGAAGGCTACACCACATGGTGTCCTCTAGCTCAAACCTTGTGTCCGGTACAGCTGTGCATTGAAGACGTTCGTTATAATACAAAGCAACTCCACCACCTGATCTTGAACGGTCTCGTCGAAGTAGGATCATGTTGGGAAGTGCCAGCTCGCAATCGTTCACCTGATCGTAAAACCATGTTTCCGTAACAGCAATGATGTCAGCAGAAAACTGAGCGTTAAAGTGAGACAATTCGGCGATTTTGTTCCGCAAGCACTGTGCATTTGTGCATAGGCATTTAACAGTGGTTTTCGTGTGTAACGAGCCTATGCGGATGATGTTTGTATGTCCGACCCCCTGAGAGCCGGACCATGATGTACTCGGTCCGACTCGGTTTGAGCCGGACCCACTACGTTTTTTGATGTATTGATTGCTTCCGTTTCGGTGGGAACGCTACCGTCTACCGCCCCCAGCCGCGAGTGTGTCTCACTCATTGGTTTGGGTGGGCTAAGTCTAACATCCTTGGGTAGTGTTCGTTTCTTTTTTGTCCATTCCGACCTTACTATTTCAGCCATAGCGCTGGTCAAGAACGTAATCTTCAGAGGTTTCGGTCCATCCCCCTTGTATTTTGGCGAAAAAGGAACTCGAAAAGTGTCCACAACAACGGCATTAGAAATATCGAGAGAACACGCAATGTAGCGCCATTGTTTGACGTCGTGCTCTACCGTTTCCTGATTCGATGCTTTAGAAGTATTTTCTGGTACACCAAGTAGAACTATACTTCGCGATACCGTTTGTTCCCTGTCGTTCAAGCTGCCCTTCCTTTCCCACCATGGTACATCGGGATATATGCGGCAGTTGGAGTCGGAATCTGACTTGAGTAGGTATGCATTCAGCAATACGTTCTCGATATCAGCCTCGCATTTTAGTGTTACCTTGAGCAAGCGAGGTTGACCAATATGAGGTGAAGATGAATGGCGGGTTAGACGAGTCACCTTTTCTGCGTTTACATGTTCAATTTTCATTAGGTGACAAAGTTCAGACCATTTATCGACATCATGTTTCTGTTTGCTATCAAACAGGCTTTCTTGGGACTCGCTGACATTCGTACATATAACGTTCAGCCTGTATGGGGTGTTCTTTTTTCGTATCGGAAAGTCAGGCGTTTTAGAATTAAAAACCGTTGTGGCTTGACTTTGTGAGTCGGGTACAGCAGTTTTGGAGTGTACAGCTGAGTTCGACCGTAACAGCATATCTCTGTAAGAATTTCCTAATTCTGTGGTCGTTTTAGCTGATTCCAAAACGGGAATAACCCTGCTTTTTTGCTTTTTTGGCACACGAATAGCCTTAGTCTTAGATTCCTTCAATGGTGGTCCCGAAAACGATGTATTGATATGATGGTTTACATCAGTGATCACTTGCGTACTCACATGATTTACCAACATTTCTTCTACACGTCGAAGGCCCAACTCCAAACCGGCCATTCTATTTTCTATTTTGGATCCAAAAGTATCGTTATAGTGCAATGATTTAGCTCTGCAACGAACACAGACATAGCATGCACCTGGAACCATTTCATTATTCAATAGTTCAATAGTGTATTACGGTATAAAAAAGCTGAGGGCTTGTACAAACCGCAGGATAGATAGAGCGGTGGGTCAATAATGCTATTGAGTCAGGGGCTAAAGTACGGTCGCATTTACCATGGATTTTACCCATACACAGAAAACACGTTATTACTTTACGCGCCATGGGACTCACCGGTTGTTCGCATGCTTTGCACGTGACTTCGGGACAATTTTGCGTGTCGGGATTCGTCCAATCAGCTGGGCCGGCCGTGACCATTGTTGCGTTCGCCGGATCCAGGCCCTTAGCAATGAGGTCAAGTTGGTCCGATGTCGCTGTTTGATCGATCGATTTTTCAGTCCGTATGTTGGTTCTCGTGATGCGGTGAAACATGTTAGTAGCCTGAATTGGGTTGTTCGGCTGTGTGACGGGTTTTTGTTCGACGGGTCGAGGTGGCTGTTTTGAAACACGTGATTTCGTCATGCTGCAAATAATCCAATATAACTCGTTAACTACACGAGCTAGAACACAGAAATAAGTATCAAAATTCGTAGCTCGACGTGATCCTTGCAATGATAGCAAAAACCATAGAATAGTTAGCGATTGAAAAAGGTTTGCGCGCGTGAGCAAACTGTGAAATTTACGCCGATATGATAATTTTGCTGCTAATCCGTTGACAAGAGCAAAACAAATAAATTCCGATAGAGATGATCGAAAGTAGCACGAAATTCTTGGAATGAGAGAAATCCAAGCAGATTCGGCGAAGATATGAGCAGAAGTGTCAGAGCAATAAAAAATGCACAGTAGGTCACAGGAAACTCAGTTGTAGCTTTACAGTGTTTTTTTTCTGGAAGCCTTATAGCACAACCAATTTCTATAGGTTGGTAATGCTGTATATCTCCGTCCGTGTCTGTCGTGCTTAATAATTCAATTCCATTCCGTTCAATTTTAATGGTCTAAAAAGCATATAGCTTAACACAAACCACAGAATAATAAGGCAATTACGAAAAACATGGGTAGTAAAACGGGATTTGTTTGCTTACTGAGCAGTTCCGGAATCAAGTAAAAATCCATAAGACAGGAACTGTTTTTAAAGTTCAAAGCTTTGGGTTAGTCAACATGAAATTGTCCAAATTCGATTTGAATATATCCAAGTTGGGTGAATGTGCAACATTACAGGGTAGGGAGTTACAGGTAAAGCATACACGTACAGAATAAAAATACTTTCGACAGTTTAGTCTTGATTCGGGAATAAGTACTGTATATTCGTGACTCATGCTGGTTCTGGGTGCTAGACATGTGAATAGTTTATTTAGGGGATGGTTGGGGTATGCAGTATATTGAACATAAGAATCAAATCACCTCTAAGACGGTGGTAACGAGAGTCTAAGAGATTGTGATTTGCAATACGATCTTCGTATTGTTTGAGCTTCCGAATGAGATTAGTCATTGTAGCTGTCCAGTCAGGCACTGGTGGCGGTCTGCATCGTAGGATTGAGTTCTGGGGAACCAAGTTTCCGCAGGAGTTTTCGGGAAATGATCGTAATCTCCAATGCAGTGTCCAGATGGAATCGATCAGATTGACCGTTGATCTGGACCATTACGAATTTTCTCCGATCGGCTGCGTTGACATGGAACGTAGAAAAAAGACTGAGAGTCTTTTTCGAAGGCTTGTGTGAAGACCTCGAGCGACCAATACTCTGATTCGGGCCAGGGATGCGTATCTTCTTATGGATTGTATGTACTGCATGTTTGCCATGGCCCTTAAATTGGACGATAGCCGAATCCCGTTGGAGATTTACCAATCGAAGATACTCGTCACCAATGGCTTGAAGCGTGAGTGAGGAGTCATGTTCCAATCGTTTAAGAAGCCGTGTCCTGACATCTGTGAAACTGGAAGACTGGAGACTGCATATAAATATGAGCGATTTAAATTGATCGTCCATTAGTGAACGAAGCTTAAACCGCTCGCACACTCTGTTAACAATGCCCATGTGTGTTACGAAATAGTCGGATTCCTGCATAACCAGTTTCAGGCAACGATAACGTGTGTTAAATGGTGATGACTTGTCTCCAAATAGTTGTTTCAGTGTTTCGACTGTCTGTATGAATGAACGGTCGCGTGGGTTTTGTGGCAAGATAAAGTTACAATATTTATCAATTTCACTGGGAACAAGTTTGCGAAGTATGTGTCTTACATTCCACGCATCGTCCTGTGCGGAAAATCTACGCGGAATAAATCTTCATACCTACGGAACCACGTCTCGAACGTGACATTAGCCTCAGCGTCGAAATTAAATTCATGGATACTATTAACAACACCATCGACGGATGGTGGAGCATTGCTGCTCGCTGGAATTTTACTTTGAACTAATAATTCCATCAACTTTCTTTGCTGTTCGGGCAAAATTTCTAATTTTCTCTGATCCATTTTTAAAAAAATTTAAATATCCCCGTCGCCAATAATGTTATATATTACCCGAGTAGAACCCGAGTATTTATTACCCAAGATGTTTAACACTGAAAACCTTTGTGCTATTAGTCACAATTGACTAACTAACCCAAAACTAAGCGTAGCAAGAACAAAGGCAGGCCGTTTAAACAAAGAGCTTTACCGTCTCTGACCAAAAAGCCATTAGGCTGTGGCTCATGTGTATTTATACACTGAATCATTATGGCCGACAAAATGGACTAATCAGAATAGAGTATCATAAATTCAAAGGGTTTTAAATGTTATAATGAGTTTTCGAGGAAAATAATAATATTTGCTCAACAGTTTTTGTTTGCTTTATCCAGCTGTGGTGGTTTCTGGATCTCTTTGACCTTATGAACGTTCGTTGCACCGGTAGTCTGCACCTTCTGCCTTTTGTTGACAAATCTGTAGAGCATTTTGTTATTTTCCAGGAATCGAGCCGTAATTTTACTTTGGTGATCTAATTTATCCTGGCGCACTAGGTCAGCGCAATGATTTCGTAATTTTCTATAACGCTCCTGTAGGAATTATCCCTATTTGAAATAATTCCTCAATAATTCTTAAAGTAAGTTTATTTCCATAAACGTTTTTCATCATGATGCTGCGTGTCGTTTTGTTTAAATCAAGTGAACACACAATTACGCTTGCTACAGCGTAAACGTCTGATAACTTTCCCAACCACTATTTAATTGTTTCAGATTACTGACCCAGCGTATTCCTTCCCCTTTTCGGTTATTCACTGCTTGTTTCATCTACGACGAGCAATTATCCCGGTGAAGAAATAACACGGGTCAAATATATTGTTAGCAATAATCCGAGTGGACCACACAAAGGATTACGTAAATCTGTTGTTGAAACTGAGTGTCTTCTTATATTACACAAATATAATTATATATATTTATACATATTTTCACACACTTATAATAATTCTCAACACTTATCATAATTCTTATTTACGCAACGCTCGGCTTATTCGCTACATATCTTACATATCGTGCGAATGATATCGCTTGATATTATTCTGAAGCCAACGATACATTCCGGCTTCATTCCATCACATCGAATATGTATCCACATTGAACAAATTTCACATAACAGCTTTCGCGTTATTGGCGACCTGTTTCGAACAAACCAGACAAGAATCCCCAGAGTGAGCAGCGGAGCCCTAATTCTCTTGAAGCTTCCTTGCAGTCGATGCTACATGAACTCCATTTGCAGATTTAAGAGTCGTAACCATGTTCAAATACGGTGAAAATAGAATAAACATTCTTGTAATAATCTTGAAATAGCTCGGATATCCACAACTATATCAAAATATCGTAAGAAGCAAACTTCCACGTTGACCTTGAAATTCACTTCAGCCTGTAGCTTTTTTCCAAAAAACACTATTTGGTAAAATTATCACGTCGGGCTCACCAATTTGTAGCAGTTGCTTGGGCGGAGATGTCACCACTAACTGCGTACGCCTTCTGATTATTGTACACTATTGACTATTTGCATGATAGCACAAGCGTGATCCAGCAAAACGCCGAAGTCAGAGAGTGTATTTTGCTTGGATCAGGCTTGTGATTTCACACCTATCTCTGACTACTGACTATCAAATTCCTTAGAGTAATAATGCTCATTTTGACGAAACCAAATCGGCATTCACGTCGCTCAAGAAGCATGTCTCTCAACCATTGTAGGACAGTAGCACCTCTGACGTTATTCACACTGACGCGCTGACGCATACACTGAAGCAGTAAGATCAATGCTTCAACAGTATGTTGTCGGCTCATGGCTCCCGATGTCATTTTTCTCGAAACGACTTCAATGGGCTGGGACTCGTAGTAGCACATACGGTCGAGAAATGTAGTGGATAGTAAAGAGTTAACGAACAGAAAGTCGATGAAATGTGAGTGATAACGATAAAAGGAAATCGATAAATCAATATGGCGTTATCGGCAATCGAAACGAAACGACAATGTCTTAGGTAACAAATTAAGATGATACAAAATATAACACTGTAAAAATTACTATAGAATTCCCACCTAGTGCGTCGGGAACAAGAAATAGACGCTCGAAAAAAAGCACTAGGTTATACAATCATCAAACTGTGGGGGAAAATGGACCTTACGACAACAATGTGTTTGTCTGTTAGAGTCAGTTAGTTTGAGACACGTAGGTAATGGGGGTTTATCAAAGGAATCAGGGGTAAGGTTGGTTTCTGGTGAAACGGATGGTTGGTCTCAGTTTGATGTCTGTGGAGTAAGTTTTAGGGTATTTGATTTCGCTTTCGATGTTGGTTCTACGTAAGCGACTTTTAAACGATCGATATTGACGGCTTCTTTTGATCCATTCCGGTCAATAACGAAATACTTGGGATACCTGCTGAGCACCTTGTACGGACCACGTAACTAGTCCGTCAATGGATGTCAAATCATAGCACATTGCTGAATAAAGCGTCCATAATAGTAAACCAAACCCAAGAAACGTCTGACTTGACGGATAGAGTTGATACATGGATAATCTTGGATAGGAGATGGTTTTTCAGATAACGATTTTATACCGGAACCATCAATTTGCTGTCCAAGAATTTCGACAGAGGTCACACCAAACAGACATTTATCAAGATTAACCACAATGCCGTAGTGGGATAGACGTTAAAATAGTTCACGAGGGTGTTCAAGATGTTCCGTGGGATTTGTGCTTACGATTAGGACATCATCAATGTACCCGTAGACGAAAGATAGACCGAGGAAAACTAAGTCCATGAATTTCTGGAAGGTTTGTGCAGCATTTCGTGAACCCAATGGCATCCTAATAAATACTAGAAGACTAAATGTTGTGGTGATGGCTGTTTTGGGAATATCCTCGTCAGCTACAGGAATTTTATGATATGCGCGCACTAAATCGATTTCGATAACACAGATTTTCCGTGAATATACAGTACAAAGTCATGTATGTGCGAAATAGGATATCTATCTGGGATCGTTATGAGATTTAAAGCACGATTCCAAGTAATTCAAAGTAATTAAAAATTTTGATGGTCCAAAAAGCAGAAGAGAATGACTTTATTCGTGTACACAAATTTTCAGCAATATAATAATTTCTCCACAAAATACAAATATGATAAAATGTATAAAGTGCAGCACAATGAAATGATACTTGAGCTAATAAAGTGTTACGTTCCCATAGGCTGGACAAATGTGAGGCAAATTAGAAAAATAAAAATTGGAGAATAACTGGAACATTTCAGCGTCATTTAAAAAATTGTCAAGCGCTTCTTCAACTCTATAACAGCTTCCGACTGATCAACCATGTATCGAGCAAAGTATGGAACAAAATTGTTTCTAAATTTGTTAGTTCTCGAATAGGGAATAACATAGTAACTTCGGGTGGAGGAAAAAGGTTCACAAGAAGCAAGGATTTTGTTCAATGGATGTGAACAATCAAAAGAAATAGTCGCGATGAACCTGTTGCATTCACGAAAGTGACGATCAACAAAAGTGTATCGAATGTCATCAGCGGGAACACAACTCAATCTTGAGATGAGCTTAATACTTCATCTGATCATCATAAAATCCTTTTCCAAAAGGGCAGGAAAAATTACGGGGTAAGCGTAAAGGAAGTGTGGAATGATGCAAGAAAAAACAAAAAGTTGAACAATTTTTGGTGGTATGGAGAGAGAACGGAGGCGAAGTGCATAGAATGACATTTGGCGCATCTTTTTGAATTGATTTGTTACAAGTTTAGTCCAGCTAAGATTGTCAGATATTGTTTTGCCAAGATACTTGAAGCTGTAACATCTTTCAAACACAGAGCCGTTAAACGAAACGCGAGGAATTTCATCGTGCAGGGCTAGATAACGCTGTCCAGTCATGTTGGAAAATACTATCTCGTTGCATTTTAGGGGATTCAGAGATAAACCAAACGTGGATGACAATTGACCAATGTTCGTAACCACTGATTCTAAAGCATGTTGCTCGATCCGAAGATTATGATTCATTGCAACGGCAACGTCATCAGCGGCATACCGGAACCACTGGCGTGAAGTTGTCTTCGCCTCATGTGCCACCCGGCACGGAGAGGACTGAGTGAGTGAGTGAGTAGAAGGGTCACAAGGAAGATCAGAAATGTAAAGGGAAAATATAAATAATTTAGAGTAACCAAAGATTAAACATATAGGGAATGCATAAGAACAAAACAAATGTTTTATCAATATTGAGAGTCAGCACGTGTATTCAGATGCGAGGTTGGATTTAGTCAACAGGCTAGTAAGCCTGACAAGCATTCTTTGCAAGTGCTTGGAAAAAATCATTCGGCACCAAGTATGTAAACATTTGGTAGCCAATTCCTCACTATCAGATGCCCAGCATGGATTCTGGAAAGGAAGGTCCTGCCTAACCAATGTTCTAAGCTTTATTGACGAAGTGACATTACGCCTCGGTGAAAGAAGAGTAGTCGAAGTCTCCTATCTTGATTTTCGAAAGGCATTTGACTAGGTGAACCATAGGTACCTTCTGTACAAACTAAGTATGTGTGGCGTCACAGGTGACCTACATCGATGGTTAGACAGCTTCTTAACTAATCGCACTAACTATGTTAGAATTGCAGGGGAGTGCTCGCAGGAATCACTGATTCTCAGTGGAGTGCCTCAAGGTTCGGTGCTTGTAAACGACCTGGAAGCGTGCTCGAGTTCACGTTGCTTCCTGTTTGCTGATGATGTTAAGATCCTAGGAACCGACAGTAAAGAAACGCTTATCTCTGATTTCGAAAACGTAATCGAGTGGACAAAGACCTGGGACTTGCCACTAAACTTGGGGAAGAGCTGTCTTCTGACGACTGATTTAGCGACAACCAAACTAGAAGTTGGTGAAGGAACCATCAGAATAGCGGCTGCTCAGAAAGTGAAGGATCTTGGCATTACTATAACAGGCGATTTTAAATGGGCTACTCAATGTGCCGAAGCTGCAAACGAGGCTCGCAGAGAATTGTTCAGAATTCGTTCAGCGTTATCTCGCCGAAAAACTTATACAAAGTGGTCCTGCGGCCTCACTTGAAATACTGCGTTCAATCATGGGCATGTAGCATGTCTCGAAAGGGTCCAGCGCCTTGCGAGTAGGATGGTTGAGTGTCAGGCAGGTAAAACCTATGAGGCTAGACTCAAAGACCTCGGTTTGTTCTCACTAAAGAGACGGCGGCTGCGAGGTGACCTAGTAGAAACTTTCAAAATTCTAAAGGGTTTTACGGTACCGATATCCTTAAACTTACCCCTAGAGCACCTACAAGGGGTAATTCCATGAAATTTCTTAGGAGAAGGCCCAGGTTGCGAGCACGTGAGCACTTTTTCAGGAATAACAATATTCTCACAAACGTTGTGACATCTGATTGGTTGGTTATTTGATTGGCTGAAATTATTCTCACTAACGTTCTGACATCTTATTGGTCAGTTATTTGATTGGCTAAAATTATTCATTCACACAAACTACACCGTTTGTGTAAATATCCTCAGCCCACCCCCGTCCACGCCAGCAACACAACCCATGATGAAAACCCCGCTGCATTCACGGACAACGGTGAAAACCGACGACACGGACATCCGCGCACACGCACTGGCCGTACCGTGGCACGACCCTGTAGGTACACACCGTAGATGAATGTCGAGCATGGCTGAACAGCCACCGCTCTAGGGGGGAGTTATGTAGGAATTATTCCCAATTGATATAATTCCTTAATAATTCCAAAAGTAAGTTTATTTCCATAAACGTTTTCCATCATGATGCCGTGTGTCGTTTTGTTTAAATCAACTGAACACACACTTGCGCTTCCTACAGCGTGAACGTCTGATAACTTGCCTGGTGCCGAACCACTAATTAATTGTTTCAGATTACTGACCTAGAATATTTCTTCCCTTTTCGGTAATTCACTGCTTGTCCCATCTACGACGAGCAATTATCCCGCTGAAGAAATAACACGGGTCAAATTCATTGTTAGCAATAAGTCGAGTGGACAACACAAGGATTTCGTAAGTCTGTTGTTGACATAGTGTATTTTCTTGCATAAATATAATTATATATATTTATACATAATTTCATACGCTTACATTAATTAGCAACACTTATAGCAATTCTTATTAACGTAACGTTCGGCTTATCCGCTACAAACCGGTGAGCCCGTTTTCAAATTTTTCTCCCTTCATTTTATATTCATTATGTCGTCCGGCGACGAAGCCGCCATCAACTCTAACGTCAGATTGCCCCCTTTCGGGATGTCAAACCCGAGAGTGTGGTTTGTTTTGGTCGAAGCTCAGTTCGAGAGCTATCGCATCAAATCACAAGACATGAAGTTCGCTAAGGTCACCGCCAACGTTCCTACGGAGGTGGCATACAAAGTGATCGACGTCTTGGATCCAGAACCGTTAGATCATCCCTACGACAAACTGAAGGCTGCCATTCTACAACACTCCGGCACGTCCAACGCAGCTCGCATGCAACAACTTCTCCAGATAACGGAGTTGGACGATCGAGAACCTTCGCAACTGTTGCGGCATATGCGCACGCTCGCTGGCGGCAACAATGTCAGTGACGATGTGCTAATTCACTTTTGGATCAAATGCCTGCCTGCTCACACGACGTCTTTCGTAGCCATACAAGAAAGCGAAGCATCGTTGGAGAAATTGGCACTCGCCGCCGACAAGGTACATGAGTGCCAAACAAGCAACGCCCAAGTACATGTGGTGACCGGAGACACGCCACAAACTCCAACGGACCAACGTTTCGCTCGAATCGAGGACGCAATCGAACGTCTTGCACTGTCAATATAGACGACGTATCAACAGCGTAAACCTCAACAGCAAAAACGTTGTCCCCAAAACAACCGCGCAAACGCTTCGCCCCAGGCTGCCAACACAGGTTTCTGCAAGTACCATGAACAGTTTGGTGCTGACGCCAGGCATTGTGTGCAGTCCTGTTCCTTCATCAACGCCAGTCAAGCTAAAGCAGGAAAAAAGCAGGCCAGCCAGTAATTGCGACGGCTGCAGCTGGCCACACCGTAAGTCGCCTATTCTACATTGATGATTCTCCAACAGGTCTACGTTTCCTAATTGACACAGGAGCGGAGGTGAGTATCATCCCACCTCATAGTGCAAGCACCCGCATGGACCCAACTGGCGTCAATCTACAAGCGGCTAACGGCACACGCATCAAAACGTATGGCCAGCGGCTCCTTCTACCAAACCTTGGTTTGGGCAGAAATCTCCCATGGACATTTATTGTCGCCGACGTTCGTCAGCCGATCATCGGAGCCGATCTTTTAACAGAGTTCGGGCTAATAGTCGAAATTCAGCGCAAACAACTGTTGGACAACAAATCCGCAGTACGCGTCACAGGAAAAGCGACATTGATCAAATTGATCGGACTGTAACTCGCTCTACCAGACGACAAGTTTGCAATGCTGCTCCAAGACTACCCGGCTATCAGCCAGCCATCGCGCTGCACGCCAGACATACAACACGGGATCGCACACCACATCCTCACGACCGGCCCGCCAACGAACGCAAGACCGCGACGATTGTCCCCTGACAAGCTCACCGCTGCCAAAGCGGAGTTCAAGCAACTGCTACAACTTGGGATAATAAGACCCTCTAATACCCCATGGTCATCGCCTCTACATATGGTTTTAAAAAAATCAGCGACTGGAGACCATGTGGTGCCTACAGAGGCCTCAACAAGCTCACAGTGCCTGATAGGTATCCCATACCTCACATCCAGGATTTCTCCGTGAGCGCCTGCGGCAAGAAGATTTTTTCCAAAATCGACCTTGTGCCTATCATCAAATCCCAGTAGCAGACGCCGACGTTCCGAAGACTGCTGTCACACCTTTCGGTTTCTACGAGTTTCTTCGCATGCCGTTTGGACTCAGAAACGCCGCTCAAACTTTCCAGCGCTTCATCGATCAAGTCATGCGAGGTCTACCATTCACCTTCACGTACATCGATGATATTCTTGTCGCTAGTGAAAGCCACGAGCAGCATATGGATCACCTTCGACTGTTTTTACAACGTCTTTAGGAATACAACGTCGTAATCAACCCGGCCGAATGCCAATTCTGCCGACCAGCCCTAGAAATCCTTGGACACACAATCGATTCTCGTGGAATCACTGCCATTCCGCAGAAAATCTCAGCGATTGAAGACTACCCAACTCCAACGTCTCTTCGCCAGCTACGTCGATTCCTTGGATTCATTTACTTTTACGGCAGATTCATACCAAAATGTGCGGACAAATGCAGACCGTTAACTGATCTTTTGCGGGGAAATCCAAAGAAATTCAACATGACAACGGAAGCTATCGCCGCGTTTCAATCAGTCAAAGCATCCCTCAGCACGCCCACTTCGCTGGCTCATCTCTCCACGGACAGCAGAGTGAAGCTCGTGCTCAAAATAGACGCTTCTCAAGTTGCTGTTGGTGCCGTTCTACAACAAGTCATTGACGACGAGTGCGCACCACTCTCTTTCTTTTCACGAAAGCTTCAACCGGCTCAAACCAAGTATTCTACCTACAGCCGAGAACTAGTTGCGATGTACCTCACAGTAAAGCACTGTCGACACATCCTGGGAGGACGTCAATTCACCATCTACACGGACCACAAGCCCTCGATCCACGCCTTCAGCGCTGCCGCCGACCGCTTCTCGCCTCGGGAAACTCGCCACTTGGACTACCTCGCGCAGTTCACCACTGACGTAAGGTACATTGAGGGACCCAGCAACGTCGAGGCAGATGCTCTATCACGCGCACCTATTTCTCAGATCGCGAATATTGATTTAGAGGAAATCGCCGCCCTGCAAGAGGCCGACCCTGAATTTTCAAAAATCACTTCAGAAGCTTCCCTGCCGTTTGCTCTCTTACTAGTGCCAGGCAGTCGAATACGTATCCATTGTGTAACATCGACAGCAAATCCACGTCCCTTTGTACCAAAGGATTACAGACGACGGGTTTTCGAGCACCTGCACGGAATATCCCACCCGAGCAAACGCGCAACCACAAAACTCATCACAGACCGCTATGTTTGGCATGGCATGCGGAACGACATTCGTTGTTGGGCACAACAGTGTCTTGCCTGCCAACGTAGTAAGGTACATCGCCATACCCGCTCTATCCGTGGAAAATACACACTTTCAGATAGACGCTTTCGGCATGTACATGTTGATCTTGTCGGACCATTACCCTCATCCCGTGGCTGCTCTCATCTTTTGACGTGCATCGATAGATTCACACACTGGCCCCAAGCGTGCCCATTAGTGGATACATCTGCGGAAACCGTAGCTCGCACCTTCGTCTCTGGTTGGATCACGAATTACGGTGTCCCGTCCCAGATCACAACAGACCGCGAAGCCCAGTTCACGTCCCACCTCTTCGCAGAACTGAATCGTCTACTCGGATGCGAACATTTTCGGACGACGGCTTACCATCCAGCCGCGAACGGCCTCGTTAAACGTTTCCATCGTCAATTGAAGGCTGCGCTCGTCGCCACCGAATCCAGCGCATCCTGGGTTGACAAACTGCCACTGGTTCTGCTCGGCATCCGCAATACCGCAGAAGAGTACATCGGTTGCACATCAGCCGATATGGTTTACGGAACTACTCTGCGACTCCCCGCCGAACTGCTGACGGAATCCACACTCCTGACTGCGATTGAAACAGCTCCGTATGTCTCCAGGCTCCGAGCCCTCATGCGAGAAATACATGCTTCGCCTACCTGTGTAACTTCTCGTACAAGTCACGTTAACAATTATTTTCTGTCGTGCCCGTACGTATTCACGCGCGTAGACCGTGTAAAACGACTTCTTGAAGCACCATACGACGGCCCATTCAAAGTCATCTCCCGCAGTGCCAAGTACTTCGTCATTGAACGCAACGGCCGCCCAGGTTCAGTCAGCATCGACCGATTGAAGCCCGCGTACATGGAATCGAATACAGACCGAGTACATCCTACGACTGTGACTATCCCTTCACAGCCAGTCCCCTTTGTTTCTTTTCCCTCGTCCCCCTTTTTGTCGACTCCAGATACGCAGCCGATGCGCGAGGACTTAAGCATTTCACCCCCGTCCACGCCAGCAACACAACACATGATGGAAACCCCGCTGCATTCACGGACAGCAGTGACAACCGACGACACGGACACCCCGCGCACACGCACTGGCCGTACCGTGGCACGACCCCGTCGGTACACACCGTAGATGGATGTCGAGTATGGCTGAACAGCCACCGCTCTAGGGGGGAGTTATGTAGGAATTATTCCCAATTGATATAATTCCTTAATAATTCCAAAAGTAAGTTTATTTTCATAAACGTTTTCCATCATGATGCCGTGTGTCGTTTTGTTTAAATCAACTGAACACACACTTGCGCTTCCTACAGCGTGAACGTCTGATAACTTGCCTGGTGCCAAACCACTGATTAATTGTTTCAGATTACTGACCTAGAATATTTTTTCCCTTTCCGGTAATTCACTGCTTGTCCCATCTACGACGAGCAATTATCCCGCTGAAGAAATAACACGGGTCAAATTCATTGTCAGCAATAAGCCGAGTGGACAACACAATGATTTCGTAAGTCTGTTGTTGACATAGTGTATTCTCTTGCATAAATATAATTATATTTATTTATACATAATTTCATACGCTTACATTAATAAGCAACATTTATAGCAATTCTTATTAACGTAACGTTCGGCTTATCCGCTACATACTTGTCAAGTTGAGCCTTGAACAAGTTTAGTCTTGATGCGCAAATGAGAGAGAGTTCCATATAAAGCAAGCTCGGATAGCAAAGAAAAACCTTTGACAATTTAATCTGGAGTGTGGAATAATTAACTCGTAGCCCTGCGATTTGCTACCACGTGCTACTTGCTGATGAAACAGGTGTTTAAGTGGGTGATCCACTGTATGCAAAATGTTGAACAGCGGGATCAAGTCACCCCTGAGACGACGGTACGAAAAGTCATAGAGGTTTAGAGTTGCAATCCTCTCCTCTTATGGCTGGTTATATAGCGCGGTCACCCGTTTTGTAGCGCGGTGGTATACGCGTTGCAGCAAGGTCAGGTCCTTCTGTAACCATGGGGACCGTGCTTGAACAGCGTACTCCATTGTTAGTCTGATGTAAGTGTTAGTTATCCGTGGGAGTATCTGCTTTGTGAAACTGCCGATGATACTTCTGAGCAATGCTAAGCTTTGGCAAAACTTTTTGAATGCAACGGTAATCCACACCACCAGGTCTTTTTCTTCCGTAACACATGAAAGTTGCTTAGATCCCAGAGTGTATGTAAATTCGAATGATTTACCGACATTTAACAGTTTACATTTTTGGATGTTGAATGGTAGGCAATTTCGCAAAGACCACGTATGAAGTGCTTTGAGATATTTTGTAGAATTTGACAATCTTCTATGGTGCGTACGCTAGTTCAGACTTTGATGTCATCCAAAAATAAAATGATTTTGCTGCCTACGATTTCAGGTATATCTTTAGCGTACACCAGGAAGAGTATTAGCCCCAAGACTGAGCCTTGTGGTACGTCACGTGTAACTTTTACTGGGCTAGATAGTGCCCCATTAACTCTCACCCTGATAACTCTACCAGGCCAGTAATTCTGTATCCAGGCCAATAATCTGCCGCACACCCCGAGATGCTCAAATTTTTGTAGCAGTGTGCTGTGGTTAACAGGGTTAAAAGCTTTAGACATATCCAAGTAACAAGCATGGATAGGGTACCTATCGTACACGGCTCGAGCCCAATTATCAAGAGTTATGAGGAGATTGGTGAGACAGGAGTGTCTTGTCGTAATTCCGTGCTGTGCGATAAAAAGAAGCTTATTTTGTTCCAAGTGTTTGATAAGTTCGTCTGCTACAAATCGCTTGAGAACTTCAGAGACTACTGGCAATAACGAGACTGGTCTATAGTTAGACACATCGGGTCAGTTCCTCCTTTGTATATCTGAGTGATCAATCCACTCTTCCAGTCAGTAGCAACCTTTCTGCAACTCAGTGACAGGTTGAGAAGATCAGAGAGTGGTGAGAATAGAGTATGGGCGCATTGTTTTAGGATGAATGGTGTAATTTCATCAGCACCCAAGGATTTTTTGTATTTAACCCGAGAAGCTTTATCAGGACACTTTCGGGTTTCACAGCGATTTTGTGTATTGTGGTAATCTGTGATCTGTATGCAGGCATATCGTAACATACGCGCTTGTTAGGGTAGAACAATCTAGAGTAAAATTGTGCGAGCTCGTTAGCGGTTTCGAGAGCAGTGGATGTAGTTCCAGTCGTAGTAAGTAAAGCCGAAACGCCTGGCTTTACCCTGGCCTTCTGTTTACGATCTAGAAGAGGAGCTTCGGGTATCGTTCAATTTTTTTTATATCAGATTGATTTGACACCCTTCTTTAAACTCCTAGACAAGTTAAGTAACTTTGTTTCTCAACAAACGGTAAGATTCCAAGTATTCAGGTGGTGACTGCTTCTCCACACACAGTTTCTCACATTTATCCATTTCCTTGTTCGACTCCGGATCACGAATTTGAATGCCATTTTCAGTTTTAAAAACATATTTTGAGTGGAGTTCCATTTTTGATTGATTTTTTGAGGTATTGATGACTAGCATTGTTTGACATCAGAGTTAATCGGTGTCTAGTCGGTGAAATTTTTAAGAGACATTGATTATGCAACCGTATGGATTTTTTGTATCAATTTCTGAGCATCACTAGCTCTTTTCGCTACAGATATATAGTCAAAAACAATGACTACATGATCACACTTTCCAAGTGGTGCCCCATAGCGGATGTCCTCGATGACATTTTCCTCGCTCGTGCGAACAAGATGGACGGTGTGTTTGTGCCTCTGAAGCGAGTGCTGCTTGAGATGTGGTTATACAAAGGAATTTCGTTGAACATTTTGTGGAATAGGTGATCAAAAGAATTTACCGGTGGAATCTCGCTTTTTAGTAAATTCGGGAGATCAAAGTCACCCATGATCAGGACGTTGTTTTGATACCTGGAAATAACCAGCTGAGTTTTCTCAATTAAACAAGCATTGTATGCTTTGTCTGCTGACGGTGGTCGGTAAATCACACCAACAACACAGTTTTCGCCTGTTGCTAATTCAAGTGAACACCAAAGTGTATCTTCCAGTATCAAATCATTATCCGTGATTTCTCTGAACGTGAGGTGTTGATCATAGTAAATAGCAACACCTCCTCCTCCACGATCCATTCGAGTACGATGAAAAAGAAACATGTTTGGAATGGAAATTTCCTCCTCAACTAATTGCTGATTGAACCAAGTTTCCGTTACGGCTATCAGGAGTGGTGAATATTTTTGACGAAGCTCGATTAGTTCGGGTAACTTATTTATCAAGCATTGTGCGTTGGTGTATAAACATTTGATGGTAGATTTTGATAAAAGTGTTGGATGATGAGTATTTGAGCAGGTAAGTTGAGTACGTGTCAAAGATGGTGGGCCTCGTGTCAATGGGTATATTACATCACCGACTCCGATAGAGTCGGTCGACATCCGTTTTTTGGAGCAGGAGTCCCGGCATCACTGTGCTCAGTACCAACGGGTCCGGCATCTTCCACGATAGAGCAGGTTTTCAGGTGTTTACTGACAATTTTGATCTCTTGTGGAACTTTGTATCGATACTGTTTCCAGTTGTTAAGCACGGTGTTCACCATAGTGGTGGTCAAAAGTGTCAGTTTAAGGGGTCGTGGACCATTACCTTCGTAATTCGATGACTTCGGGATTCGGAACGTATCGATAACTGTTACATTGGTGGTTTGGATAGCATTACTGATAAATCTCCACTGTTGTAGGTCGTGGTTGGATTTACACTTTGTATCTGAACCGGTGTCATCTTCTGGGACATTTAAGAGAATAAGGGTGCGCTTGTTGCGATCGATGGCTTTATTTTGGTTACCTTTCGGTGGCGATTTTGCCCGTTCCGACCAGGGCACATCAACAAATACACGAGATGTATTTTCCATGCCGTCTCGTAGCAAGTATGTCGACAGAAGTACATCTTCTAAATCCTTCTCATTTTGAACTACTACCTTGAGCAACCGCGGCTTATCTTGGTGTAGCGCTTTGGGAGGACGACTCAAGCGAATCAACGAAACCGGGTGGATCGCTTTGAGATTCATGCGAGTGCACAGTTTCAACCATTCAGCCAAATCATTCTGATGTCTATTCGAAAATAACGTCTCAGTCGACTCTGGCACGTTGGTGCAGATAACACTAAGAGAAATTCCTTTCGAGGCAACTTTCGCTAATGGGGCCTTCGATGTGAACGTTTTCGGCTTTAAGACGCTTTTAACACTCTGCTGGGTGCTGTGCTGCAACAATTCAACCTTTTCCATAGATTGGTTTGGTGGTAAAGTTGAGTATGATGGATTATCTACCGGCTCTTCGGCAGTAACGACGGGTAACGACGGTGTCTTTATGACGTTTATTATCAGTTCATTTAGTTTTTGTATACTGGATTCCATTCCATTTAGACGCGTCACAATATCATATTCAAGGGTTTTCGTCGCTGAGGCTGACGGTTTTGATTTGGCCTTGCAAACCAGACAAGCATAACAAACACCAGGGCAATTATCTCCATTAATAATCGATACTAAATCCCAGGTCAGCGATTTGTCGCATTTAGCATGAACTTTCGACAAACAATCGTAACACATGACAGACTTTGCCTTAGGACTTACCGACTTTCGGCAAACCGCACACATGCCGCCCGGTGCGCTTCGTTTTCGTTCCGGGGTCATCCGGTCAGGATTATGAGCAGCACTGTTCAGCGGTTTGTGCACAAGCATTGGCTCTGTCGAGCGATCGATCATGAATATTGTGTGCGCGACAAAAAATTCAGTGTTCAAGAAAAAGAGCAAAATCAGAATTTAATCCGGTGATACTCTTCGGTAGTTGATCGCACGATGTTGAAAGTAAGACCAGTCGACGGCGAAGAATAAGATCTTTCCGATGACGTTAATCCCTTTGAGGACTTCAAGAGTATTAACAGAGTCGCACGCGTAGATCCAATATGGGAAAATCACGATAAATCCCGATTTGCTCGTATTATCGAATACCGCTACGAGAGTGGTATATCCAGAAAGCTGACTTCGAGAGGAGTCCAACAACGTATAATATATCCACGTATGTGTAAGTTTAAGAAAAGTATATTCTGATAATCAGGAGCTCAAAATAATGCGACCGCACGGCACGTTGTTAAACGTATCTCGTATCTCGTATCTAGTTGAGCTAATTTTTATCACTGAAATTTTTCGACTTGTAAAATATCTGATAGAGTGGCCTGACCACCGTGAAGTTTTAGATTCAAATCCCTACGGCGAGATAGTAAAAGCACGTGTGGTGAGCATGGCAGGAGTGGAAAATTGATAAACCATAACGAATCCATACAGTATTACAGAATGCTTGCTGTTCAGACGTGAAACGGTCATTATTTACTTCAGAGATATGTATGTTTGTCTAAGATATTAGGAATGCAGTTTTTTTATATTGAATAAGCCATTTACTTTGTGTCATCATTTGAGACCTGATTACAGGTAAAAAGCCCTTATATCGTTTCATTTAAAATATCATTTCTAACAAGATTGAAATTTGTGATGGTATGCATATTTAATCTTGCTTCTTGAAACGAAAAAGATATGGATAACAATTTCGTTTGTGTTGTGTTGTTCTTGTTACGTTTTGTTACATTCGTTCAGATAAAATACTTTATATTTTGTTCCGGTCAAACGAAATGCTGGTTATCTTATTAGGCTATTATCATCCAATATGTAACTACTTTAAAACCCAATGTTTTATGTACAGCGGCGCAGTAAGGATTTTAAACTCAACAGTCACTTGGTTTTGACTTTTGTAAATTGATCTAAAGGTAGAGTATCCGCTGTTTTCTACCTACATGCAGTTACTGTGATCAAATCGATTGTTCATTTATAATAAACTTTGCCACAGATTAAGCACTGCTAATATCTATTGATGGAGACATTGTTGCCAGTGCGGTTTGAGCCAATGAGAATCCGAAGTGATCAACATCCATTTATAGACCAGAGACAGCTGTGAAACTGTGTCATGCACCAGTTAACGATTTGATATGTTGCTAACCGTTTTATAGCCGTATTTCTGACCAATCCAGAAATTTGTTCTCGAGGTGATTCAATCATGCAACTGCTATAATACATTCGTATTCTTTTAACATAACCAGGACGTTTGGTTTTGGAAAACTCATTTGCAATATATGGAAAACAGTTCAAAACACGACATCTCAGAATTACAATTCAATTCAATTTTAATGGTCTAAAAAGCATATAGCTTGACAAAAACCACAGATTAATATGAGAATTACGAAAAACATGGGTAGAAAAACGAGATTTGTTTGCTTACTGAGCAGTTCAGGAATGAAGTAAAAATCCATTGGACAGAAACTGGTTTCAAAGTTCAAAGCTTTTATGGTGTAAAATATATAGGTTCAAAGTTTGGATTGGTCAACATGAAATTGTCCAAATTCGATTTGAATATATCCAAGTTGGGTGAATGTGCAACATTACAAGGTAGGTAGTTCCAGGTAAAGCATACACGTACAGAATAAAAGTACCTTCGACAGTTTAGTCTCGAGTCGGGAATATGTACTGTATAGTCGTGACTCCGGCTGGTTCTGGGTGGTAGTCGCGTGAATAGTTGATTTAGGGGATGGTTGGGGTATGCAGTATATTGAACATAAGTATCAAATCACCTCTAAGACGGCGGTAGCGAAAGTCGAATAGATTGAGACTTGCAATACGATCTTCGTATTGTTTGTGCTTCAAACCGCGTACGAGCTTGGTGGTCCGATGATATATTCTCTGCAAGAGGCTGATGTCCTTCTGTAGCCAGGGTGACCAAGCCTGAACCGCATACTCCATGGTTGGCCTCAAGTACGTATTAATTATTCGATGAACGGTTTGCTTAGTGAAACTCCCGAACACGCGTTTTAGCAGTAGCAGTACTCGTGACGTCTTTTCATAGACAGCTGTGACGTTATGTGACGGTTTCAAAGTGCTGCTCACCCACACACCCAAGTCCTTCTCCTTGTCAGTGCTTTCAAGAATATGGGAACCAAGGGTGTAGAGTACTCGAAATGTCTTCCAACAGTCAATACCTTGCATTTTCTGACATTGAAAGGTAGTTCATTTCTAACTGACCAGTCTTGTAAGGCATCGAGGTCCAGCTGAAGCACTCTGCAATCCTCAGTTGTACGTACTTGTGTCCACAGCTAGATTTCATCCGCAAATAACAAGATTTTGCAGCGAACAAGTTTAGGTAAGTCGTTGACATACATCAGGAAAAAAGTGGTCCAAGCACTGATCCCTGCGGCACCCCACTCGTTACTGCAATAGGTCGTGACAAAGCACCATCAACCCTTACTCGAATGACACGGTCGCGGAGATAATCCTCAAACCAGGCTAGTAATGAACCCTTGATTCCACATAGCTCCATCTTTTGTAGTAACAGACTGTGGTTGACACGATCGAATGCTTTTGACATATCAAGATAACAAGCGTGTACTGTGAGACCTTTGTCTACAGCTTGTGTCCAGTCATCGAGGGCGAGCAGAAGGTTTGAAAGGCAAGAGTGTCTTTTTCTGAAGCCGTGTTGTTCGACTGCGAGCAAGCAATTGTCTTCCAGATGTTTTGTGACGCTGTTTGCTACGAGGCGCTCCATCACTTTAGAGATCACCGGTAGTAGTGTTACTGGTCGATAGTTGGATACTTCGGAACGGTTTCCTCCTTTGTGGATGGGGGTAATGATGCCATTCTTCCAATCACAGGGAACGAAACTTTGGGTTAAAGAGAGGTTAAACAAGTATGTGAGAGGCGTACACAAAGTATAAGCACAGTTTTCAAGAATCAACGGTGTAATTTCGTCAGCTCCGGGAGATTTTCTCGTGTTGAGATTTAGCAATGTGCGGAGGACACTCTCCGATGTAATAGTTAGTTGTTGTAAAACATTTTCGGGTGAGATGACGGGAGTTAAGGGACAGATAACGGTGTTTCGTGGGCTGAAGACAGTGGAGAAGAAATGGGCTAGAACTTCGGCAGATTGAGATGCTGTGGTTGTTGTTCCATCACGTGTCTTTAGAGCAGCAACTCCTGGTTTCACCCTTGACCGGTTATTTATGATCTGGTAGAGATTTTTGGGGTTGGATTCCATTTTGTTGAGTAAATGATTTTGATAATTCAGTTTGTCATCAACAACAAGTTTGTTTACCTTATTTCTCAGCAAACGGAATGTCTCCCAACTCTCAACAGTGGTATCATGTCGATGAGCTCACCATGCAGCATTTCGCAATGTTAATCTTCGAAGACATATGGACGCTAATAATCTCGCAATGATGGGAGTGAGACTTATTCCACGATGATTTGAGCATGAGCTTCGCACACCTTTTTTTAAATATAGGTATGATAACCGATTCACCCCAAATCGGAGGGACGGATTCTGAAAACCACACTTCACGGAGGAGATCGCCTAGTGTGCTGATTAGGACTTGGCCACCTTCTTTTAACAAGACAGGTGGTATGTCATCGGGGCCAGCAGCTTTGAATCGTTTCATGGATTCCATACATTCTTTAATTTCTAAATCATTAGGGGGATCTACGCTAACAGACCAAGGATCACACTGCTTCAAATGAGGGAAAGATTCTGCTGCAGGCAACCAGCTGAATTGTTCTTCAAAATGTTCGGCCCAACGTTAGAGGCGGCGATTCTTATTAGTGATAAGAGTACCGTCTATTTCAGCGATAGTCTCACTCACTCCTTTTTTCGTAGGCCCAGTCGATCGAATAAGTTGGAAGAGTTTTCGCACGTTACCCGCATTATTTGCTATTTCCATTTCTTCGACCTTATTTAGCCACCACCTTTCTCTGTCTAGTCTTAAGCTCCGTTTAAGTTTATTCCTCACGCGTCTACGCTCTGTGTTGTGTCCAGGACCATGCGGTATTTGGCGTCGCTGGTGAAGAATTTCTATAGAGCGCTGTGAAATCCAGTGGGACTTTTGGGTTGGTTGTGTAGTCTCACAGGCTGTTATTGCAGCGGCTAGCATAATCCTTGTAATATTGTTCCACCTTTCATCGACAGTTGCACACTGAGCAACTGAGAGTGAGTTATTCAAGGGGGTCCTATAAATGTCTTGAACTGCAGGCAGATAGAATTTTTCGACCACAATGCGTTTCCCATTCGAAGGCTTCGTACCGGAGAACTTTAACGAGAATCTACATCGCACAAGAGCATGATCTGAATCTATGCAGGTATTCCAAAAGGAGCGGCAGTCCTCAATGCAACCTCTCCTGAGTTCTGAGTTCTGAGTTCCAGCGAGCACTTATGGCGATATGGTCGATTTGGGCCGACGGTTGGCTTCCATCCGGCAAGCGCCATGTGGTAATTTGACATCTTTTATGGCGAAAGGAAGTGCTGCTAATGAATAATCGAGATTGTGCACAGAATTGTATAAACAGTTCACCATTATCTGTGCGTTGGCTTTCAAGACCAAACATGCCACATTCAGATGTAACTAAGCGACCCAGTCTGGCATCCATATCTCCCGCTAAGACAACAATATCGGAGCTTTTTGCACGTCGCAAAAGAGCATAAAGATCGTCGTAGAAGGCGTTCTTCTCGTCGTCGGAATTGGTGTTAGTCGGAGCGTAAGTTGCTACAATAAACAAGTATCTCTGATTAGAAGATTTTGAGTTTGGTCTAATATTAGTGGCTAGTCTAACTGCGCACATCCTGTTATTCCAAGGAATCCAATCGATTAGATTCGGCACGTGAATTCAGCACTATACCAACACCCGCCTGTCCTGAGATAGCAGCTACAGAATCACCAGAGCAGCGCAAAAAGTAGCGAGTTGAAAGGTTTGAGGCAGTAAGTTCAGTAATTATAGACGGATCATATAGGCGCGTTTCCGATAAACAGCAAACACAATAAATAGACTATCTAAGGTAAGAGCCAGTGCAGCTTGCTGGCCTATTTGTCTGAGTGTTCTGACATTCATTGCACCGATGTGAGCTGAAGCCCGTGGTTTCAGAAAGTGGTCTGTAGATTCGCGAACAGAAAATGTTCCAACATGTTCAGCGCGGTCTTTTCTAAAGCTGGGATTGACAGACGGAGAGTTGTTAACAATGGATGGGGGAGGGGAAGGGTCAGAAACAGTTTGAAGAGTAGGTCCATCAGTAGCTTGTTTTCGCTTACCCGCCCTGATGTATGTAGCAGGTAAGGCGGTCATGGTTGTAAGAGCGCTTGACCAAGAATCGCTCTGTGATTCTGTATTTGACTTCTGGGGTTCATTGTAAGAATTCTGTGAAACAATTCTATTCATATGTAATTTTGCACCACGTTCAAGGCTCACTGAACCTAAGATTACTGTCACCACCTGATGACTGCAAACAGCCAGAAACCGGTAGATGAGTGTAATTTCGGGGGATGTGAGCAACACATCACTTTGGTTATGATGTATTCGTGCGAGGTATGTGAGCAGTACCCAAACCAGTCAAAATCAATATAACATCGATGAATATGTAATTCACACAAAGCTCCTGTCTCTAAGATGTGGACACCTTACGTTGGCACTTTTTACTACTGTTTCAACGACAACTGAACCGAAGCTGGCTCTCTGCACCCGAAGAACGCAGTCTGAAACCAGTAATTGATTGCAGGTGTGTGTTTGTGTGTGAACACTAACATCGGAAGGGTTTCAATGGGTTTATTCGGAGAAAATGGGAAATAATGATTTTCATGGGACATTACATCGATCACGCTTTGAAACAATTGGCTTCATTTCTCTTTCGTATACTATATATAATATGTGCACATGACGCTGGGCATTAAAATCCCAAACTTGCGCGAGTATACCTTTATAAAGAGAAACCCAGTGCTGGATAAAAAGACGACGCAAGATTCCATTGGAGAACCAGCCACCATAAGATATATCACATCGCGAAAAGTGATTGGCATACCTGACCTGATAAACAGACTGAAATTGAAACTCCAAGCTGCAGAACTGTGAAAGATCTGTTAACAGGTGCTGGTGTGTAAAATCCTTTAAAATTTGTTTATACTGAGCAACTGAGGTTTAGGCTGTTCTCTTCAAATTAAATACTATTCAACTCGAAACTGTAAACAATCACATTAATAACCTTCATGTTCTGCGTTAAGTTGTGCACGGCTAAGATCAACCTTGTTTACCTATTTTATAGGCCTTGGAATTGCGGTGATGGTGGACAAATGCCACTCGATCGAATACATCTTTTGGGTTTCTGGTATACTGGTCTGGTGTAAAACTATTTTAGCGTATCCACACCCATGGTCTTATCCACCATTCTGTAGTCCCCCCATAAGGACTGGGGTTAGATAGGCTCCCCACAATTCACATATTTCAATATGTCCAAGCCCTATAAACGGGAGATGCAAAAATTTGCAAAATATTTATATTTAGAGCCTTTCCTCCATACACCCCACGAAGTGCTGCTTGCCATCATCAAACTGGAACCGTATGATCAGTGTCCGCTTGCTGGCAAGCTTGCAAATTGACACCGCTATAGACCAAGCCTAGTTCAACAAACCTTCAAAATTTCAGCTTTCTCCTGCAGCCCACGCAAATTGGATTATCATTTGCTTATCTATGATTGTTTTGCGTTGCCACGACACAGTTCTCATGTATCGAATGTGAGGTACGCTCTCATATGATCAAATACCTGCAATTGACTACTCGTAACGGACGAGTAGATGTACTTACTAAATTATTTGACGTAGCTGGAGATCGGGCAATCTATTTCCTTTAAGGTAAAAATGTTTTTAATGTATGTATACATGAAAACAGAAGCCTAATCCAGGCAAAGTGCAGCACATTCATGGACAGTACGTGGGTAAGATGTGGTCAGGTTGCCTAGGCCTAGACCGACAATGTTTTTAATAGTAAACAACGAACTGAATCGACTATCAGAATGCAATCTATAATTTTTTCATACATACGTAACGTCATGCGGTTTAACAAATAAACACAACCCGAGAATTAGCCAATGGTATCGGCATCATTCCGATTAGCTTTATTTCCTTATGATAACGCTTGGATGTGGCTAGTAAGTGCTTATATCTCTCGTTTCCATTTGTTTGCAGCACGGGAAATTGAATTTTATAGATTAAAACAATTTACGATGACATAAAGCACATGGCTTCACAATTACCATATGATGCCAAATGTTCGTTTATCAAAAAGAAATAATTCATGGTCATTTAATGTTACGGGGAGTTAATCAGAAAGTGCAGTCAAATCGTTATGCGACAAATACGTGTTCAAATATCGAAGGAATGTTTCGAAGCTACGAGTGGTAACAATCGTTTCGGAAAGCGTATTTCAAAGGAAACAGAGACGTATATAATAAAAAATATCGGTGAGATTTAATACCGGAATGAGAAATTTGGCTAACTGGACACAACACTGAGGCCATAAGCATAAACTCTCTTAAGTACTGTTTCATCCATGCGAAATTCATCCGAAAGAAAATGCTAAGGTTGGTTCTACTCGGCACGCATCTTATGTCCGCCATTCAACAAGTTTTACGATTTCCCAAGTTGAATTAGACGAAAAATGTGAATGGAACACAAAGTACTTTTTGTAACTATACGAAATTCGGATTATTGGTCCTTGATTTCTATTGGACAAGATTGATACCTTTAACGTGTTCAATAACATTCACAAGTGGTTAATCGCGCGATTTTAAATAAATGATTCCATTTTGCATACATTTCCATCACACGCACAACACACCCGATTTCGAGTTGGTTACACACATCCCGAAGGAACAGTAATGATACGATGACATTTGGGAAATTGTAAAATAGTTTAGAAAGCTTGAATCTGATGTTGGACAAGATTGACTCGACCAACCTGTTCAATCACGTGTCCACGTGGGGTTTAATCCCACGGGATTAAAACAAAAATCAATATCTGCAGGCCTATCTATCACACTTGCCCCAAAACTGGTTTCATGCTGTTTGCACTCATTAGGTTGGGACAGTGCGATCAGGATCGTATTGTTTTGAACTAGTGGAGGAAGGGTGAACATGTTACGCTTGTAAGCCACAATTGGATCATCTTGGCACAACCAACCTGTTCAATCACGTGTGCATAAGCATATAGTCATGAACAGCAACGCTCATTTGCATACATTTCCACCACAAGCAAACCACGGCAGGTTTGGTGTTATTTGAACTCATCAGGTAGCGACATTAAGGCCATGATCTACATGCTTTGGAACAGCGAAGTGATGGTAAAAAAAGTTTAAAATTGTAAGCCACTTGGATTGTTTCAACACATTAACCCTGCTTAATCATATGAATTTTCATTGCACATGGGCTTAAACAAATTACTCATTTTTGCACACGGCCCCCGACTAAAGGATGCACACAGCGGTGCGTAAAGAAAAGGCCAATTACGTTGCGAACACACAAATTTGTGCTCACATTCTTTTGGTTAATTTCCTCACTCGGTTTTCGAACCTGGTTTAGATTATACGCGAGCCAAATTCTAAAAATCAATATGCTCAGTTAACCAAAATTTCCATTCACGTGCAATATCACTGAAAATTGAGAATATCGCACTTGTTCGAATACTGTTCAGAAGAGATCTGCGCAATCTGGCGCATAGCAATTTTGCACCTCTGTTTAGAACTCAGAACTTTTTATGGTAGAAAAACAGTAAGCTTAACAATAGCTATAGGATGACGAGGTATATCTATTAAAAATATTAATCTTCCAAAAATCAATTCGGACAGTCATATACTCACCGAGGTTAGAAGCGAAAACCTCATCAGATTCCGAGCATATGATTCCTCCAAGCAAGATTTTCCAAGTGAAACAATTTCTGACCGGGAAAAAATTACGACGAATATTCAATCGAGAATGCGGAATGCTTACAGCCTTTGAATGTGTTCGTGTTCGAGTAAGGCCATTGGGCTTTAGCAATTGTTTTAGGGGATAATTTTCAGAATGCGAGATTTTGGATGAAACGTTACCCAACACTTGCTCTAACCGACTGTTCTCAAAACTCTTTGCATTATCAATGCAAGATCGGCCTTAAACATTATCTAATCGATTGCATCACTTTGATTTCAGCGTGTTCGGTTTCTGCCTCTTGGATCACGTTGCCCGATCCATCTCAGTCGCTTGAGTTCACTCATGCCATAGCAACCAATCGATTATCAACCGCATCGTCAAGTCACTCTCACCGGTTGGCAACAATGACCGGGAAATAACCTCAATGTCTGGAACAAAGAAATGGTGCACGTGATGTGTGCCGACTGTGAAAAACTAGTGACCGCAAACAGGGGGGTCACGCCTTAACACAACAAGTGGCATTGGGGATAAACAATGTTGATTTTCACGGAGTTTACAACACATCCCAACTGCAGTGTAATTACAATCTCGTCAGTGCTGGGCAAAATGTTGCTCAAAAAACGACAAACGTCAGCAATAGATTGGAATATGTTTGGGACCGATCGTGTATTCACAATGCAAAGAAATTTGAGTCAGGCTTATCGCGATCATTCATTGTGTAATATAAAAATCAATCAAATGTTTAAATAAGGATGCTCTGTGTGTACGTAACAAATTGGATAAAATATGCGAACTTTGCGAAAGACTATCAAGATTTCGGTTTCTTATTCATTCATAGATTTATTCATAGATGATATGCGGGCAAAAAAGTTATGCTTTACACGACCCACAAAAACGTACATTGTGTTGGATGGTAAAAATATCAAAAAATGTTGTTAATGATTATTGTAAAACGTGAAAACCTACTTCTTCATATGGACACCCAATGATTTTTTAAAGGCGTCAATGGTTTCACATTGTAGCACGTGAGTCGGTAAATTGTTCCACAATTGCACACTGCGAACGGAAAATGCGTATTTGTGGCAGTTCACCCTGCTATACAGTTGGTAAAGTTTAGATTGGTGACCACGCAGATGTGATGTGGGAAAGATGTAACAGATGGCTGTATGGATGATTTATTTGATTAAGCTCTGTCCAAATAAAGATTAGTGCTCCTCGTTGTCGTCTGTATTGGGCTGGATGTAATTTCAATATTCCAAGTCTCATTTCGTATGGATAATTAAAAATCCCTAGGACGAGCTTCGTCGCTCTGCGTCGTGGAGTTTCCAATAGCTGTCTTTTTTCAACCAACTATCGCATGCTGGTATACCATATTCGATATGATGGCGGTTGTAGGTTGAAATCAATTGGCAGCTTTATGCTTCTGATGAGATCCAAGTTGCTTTCAGCTATGCTGGCAGCGGGTCAACATTGCATAGAGTTGCCTAAGTCAGAATGACTAATCGCGACTAAATCTTTGTCGGGGAAGGCGTGTTTAATAGCAGTTCGACCTGTATAATATTTGTATTCAACTTCCTGTTGAGCAATATTAAGCTGCATTCCGATACATTCAGTGTCATTTCGTTATCCAGGCGCTCAGCTCGCTCAGTCATCTCCGTGCTGGGTGGCACATGAGGCGAAGACAACTTCACGCCAGTGGTTCCGGTCTGCCGCTGCTTCCGTTGCCGTCTGCAACGTGAATCCTTGTGCATGTAGTTCGCGTTAAAACGTTCTGCGCCAAGTTTCCTTGGGCCGTCCCCTTTTTTGTTTACCTTGCGGACGCCAGTGAATGGCGTTATCTATGGACAAGGTATAAATCATATTTGAATCCCATTGCAGGGTCTGTATAGCGGCTGTGGAGTTTATCTTGAGCCAAATCTTTCCGTCATCAGCGAAAATAAGCGCTGGTGACTGTACTATAGTAGGCATGTCGTTTGTATTTATTAGAAACAATAGCCTTCCGAGGACTAATCCTGAAGGGACACCACGGAAAACTTAAATCGAGTCAGATAGCTCATTTTTCACTCGCACATACATCTCACGCGATAATAACCATTCTCTAATCTATGTATAGAGTTTACCATCTACTCCGTAGGTAAGGGGATTTGACAAGAGTATTTCGTGATTGACATGATCAAATGCTTTTGAGAAATCAATATAAATTACGTCCACGGAGATGCTAGCATCGAGTAGCTCAGACCAGGCTTCTTTTGCTAAATGCAAGTTTGTCAGGCAAGATAGTTTTTTCCTGTATACATGCTGTGCTTGATAGAATAAGTTATGGATCACAAGGCGATTCCGCAAGGCGTCAGCTATCATGGACTGGTATAAAGCTATCGGACGATAGTTTAATGGAATTTTTCTTTCGCCGCCCTTGTAGATCGCACTAATCAGGGCAATTTTCCAAGTTTTTGGCACGAAGCTCCGTTCGAACACTTCAGACGTTGGTGTTCTTTGCTTGTCCTTCCTGATACGACGTGCTCAAGAAGTCTAATCAATTATAAATTAATCGAATCTTTACAATATATTCAATACTTCAGACTGCACAATTGCTAATCATGGGAGATTTTAATCTCCTGCGTCTGTTTTCACAAAGTGAACAATCCCTGCAGTCGTTTAATTATAAATTCAAGGAATTTATCAAACTCGCTCGACTGTACAGCCCCACGTTCACCAGCGAAGTAGCAGATTGTGCCTTGACAAACCATTAACTTGTTTTAGCGTCTGAACCGATCTTCATAGAGACCATAAAAAACATGGTTTTGTTGGAAAAGGGTGATCGGAAAGTGCTTGCCTTTGATTAGTAGTGTTGAACGAATTAGATTTCAGCCTTTACATATCAGTCTCCGAGATGTACACAATGAAGTGTTTGTTAGCATAGATCCTCGTTCACATTATACCACATTCAAAAATTGTTTGAATGCGAAAATGGAAGAAAACTCGATTTATATACTACGCAAAGGCAACTACAACATTCAGTTGGTTATATGAAGCAGGAGTAAGAAATGGGAAGCCAAATGGATGCACTCCTGGGCGAATTATAAGAATCTTGGCTCGGAAGTAATTTGGATACGGAATCACGTCACGGATCTTGTAACAGAGGATCGCACGCAGTGCCAATGGCACTTGCCTACGAAAATGGAAAAAACTAAGGCTTCATTAAAAGAATAATCGATCACGGGTGACCCCAGGAGTATTTTCTGTACAAACCTAAAATGGATTGTCTCACTCTGACGAACATACCACCGATGCTTTAGAGACGTTTTATTCACTAGTTCTCAATCCTAAGCGTTGTATCGAGAATCGAGGTTTACCGATATCACCTCAGATGGATTTGAAAAGTGAACTGAAGATTAATAAATACATGGTTGTGCTGAAAATTTGTAAACAAAATGAAAAGATAGATTGGAATATGTTTGGGACCGATCGTGTATTCATAATGCAAAGAAATTTGAGTACAATCGGATAGAGCAGTGTTTGGGTAACGTTTCATTTCTGACACAGAAGCTTCGTCAGATCTTATACCTACTAGTTAATTAGATTTTTGTTTTTCTTCAAAAATAGCTTAACCTTAACCCCGGTAAACAGCCAGAAAGCGGTAGTTGTGTGTAAGGAATGGCGATGTGAGCACCACAATACATTAGCCCCATTAGATATGTACGTTTACGCACGTGGGACGCTGTGTCAACTGACCTTGACTGTGCTCACTTGATTGACGTGGATACACACTAGGAGGAAAATCGACCACTGATCCTGGTCATTCCCATGAGACGTGACACACTATAGGCTGTTTAGCGGTAAGGTCAAATCAGTGTTGTGGTTTGACTACTACTTAATCATGTTCCCTGTTCTGGCTTTCACAGGTGGTCTGACGAAGCTTCTGTCAGAAGTGAAACGTTACTCAAAAACTGTTCTAACCGATTGCACTCAAATTTCTTTGCATAAATGAAAATATGTCCCCTGGTGCACATAAATTTACTCAATCAATAATCTTCAGATATCGCTTTGCTCTGACTGCTGTTCAATCAATTCATTGACTGAATAGAAAAATGATGTCACACCGAATGTGCGGATCAAAGACTTTGCTTTAACAGCTGAAAGCTTTCCATCTCCTATGTTCTAATCACAACATGGATGTAAAAAGCAACGAACGAAAATCTGTTCTCTAGCAACTATGAATAAGACATGTTCACCCCTCTTTTATCAAAGGAGACGTTGGTAAATAGAACGCGGAAGCTGACTATGCTGAACTTACTCCACACAAAGAACTAGCTCTCTCAAACGACCGCATTCGAAATACGGACCACCAATGTTAACTGCCGTACGATGATCGCACAAGATTGTTTACACATAACACTAGCACACATATATGCAGTACCGTGTGAATAATACGGTAGGAAAGTGACCTCTCGAGGAGGCATCGGCAGTGACCAAGACATTCGCCGGGCTGAGAACGTGCATTTTTGGAAAATATTTCTATCGTTTCCAACACAATTCATAGATGAAAATGGGCACCGACAAGAAAAGGTTAACGAATACTCCATTAGAGCAGTTTTTGGTAACGTTTCGCTTCAAACTATTAGTGTTGCACGTTAATCTGTACCAGTTGCAGAACCGGACGCCAGCGGCCCCATCCGGTCAGCAAGGAGGACGTTGGTCGAAGCTGTAAACAAACTGATGGATTACACAATATTTAGAGGTGCGTCGATCAATTTGCTTTGATCTTGCTTGTCTATCTTGAGCAACTTATTACTACTTAGTTCAATACAATTTAAACCGGATCCTTATTCGTATGATGAACATTCTAAATCAAAATCAAATGTTACCACCAAACAGCTCCAACAAAAGGAGAGCAACAACAAGGAGAGAGCGACATGATCCTAACATATAAAATACTGCGAATGGAAAATCACCCTCTCCGCGATTTGATAAAAGTCAGTTCCCCTAAGAATACACGGAGTCATTCAAGTTGTCTCGTGATACCGTAATCAAGACTCAACTGAAGACGTCATTTCTTCTCGGTGCGTATTTGCTTTCTGTGGAACTTACTATCACAGTATATTGTAAACGCTCTTACGATCCGTCATTTCAAATCGAAACGGGAGGCTTTTATCAAACAGCACTGCACTATCAGCCATATTTATTGACCCAATATGAACCTACACAAACCAAACACCTCAATAGAATTTTGATGGCACCCTCTGTATTTTTTATAGTTGTCAGTTATTGGTACATATAAAGCGATCACTCTTTTCACCATAAAATCCTGATTCTTGAAATTCATTGCAAACTTGCTTTTCATGGATTCCCAATTGGACTTAAATGTATTTAAATATTTTTCTGGAAACCGACAGTACTTAGGAAGATAACTGCAACAGTTGGGGTGAAATCATATCAACCATACAGCTACGTGGTAAGCTAACCAGAGATAAGCATCCAACCAATGAATAAATCGAATGATTTCTCACCAACGATGACCTATATGCGATAACATGCGAAGGTCTCCGATAGGCCCAGACGACCCGTATGAACTCACAAGCCTGGGTGCAGACTGTGCGTGGGCTAAATGCTGTTATATTGCCCAGATATGAGAAACAAAAACCTGTCGGAATCTAAACCCACGTGAAGTCTGAATATGCGGCACTCCAGGCTTATGATTGATAATGCCCATACTATGGCTTAGAAAGTTGTTGTTGATATTGTTACTCGGGAATGCATGGTCACGTGGGAACGATGTGGGCAACTACCCTAGCCAAATACCGGTTCAGATGGCATAACAAATGAAAATTTCGAATGAGCTAAGCCATTTTGACTGGACGAAAATAACAAAAAATGCCACAATGAATACCAGATTAAATGGGGAACACAAAATCTCGCATACAAACAAAGTACAGCAGCAGTACTGCTCAGCTCACGCGATCTGCCACCGAGCAGTGTAATTACTAGCGCTAAAATAGAAGAGGCAGGATGATTAAAAATGCGATATCGCAATAACGTTCAAATGTGAAAGAGTTCCGAACCAAGAAGGGATAATAACGACGTAAGAAATAATGTGCGATAAAATTCAGTCCAAGTGATTGCCAAACACCGTAAGGGTTAAAAATGTGTCCAAATGAATCGTCAGTAAAAAGGCGAACGTTTGTCAGTGTGCGGGTGAGGGGGGGAATAGTGGGGAAACTAACAGGGGCGGGTAGGGAGAGTGTAACAGGGATCGGTCAGAACGGGGCAAGTTCGTCTAACCGCGACGAGATCCAGTGTCTTTACGACGAAAGTCCTGGAATAAACAAAAAAGAAAGCGATCAGAAAAGTGAATAAACAACAACAACAATAACATTTAGAACAGTATTGATTTTGAATGTATGGTATGAAAGCACAAGCCGGATCCAAGCAGTGACAAACAATGCTAAAGTTAACGTGGTCAGGTTGACCAGGCATGGACAGATACCAATTTTGCACTTGGGGATATCTGACAAGCATGTTTCTCCTAAATATGCAATTTCGACGAGATTCGAACGAAAGTAGATCAGGGAGAAAACCTGGAGCTGTCTCGTAGACGGTTAGCTGGTGCACATAACCCCTTGCAGGCAACTCTCTGCTGCCCTGTAGGTCGCACTTGGTTGAACAAAGGCTAGAGCAGCTGACTCGAACAAACGACGAGTGGCGCTGTGGACGCCGCTTTGTACCCAAATTACAAAGAATCTTCATTGAGGCCGACTCATCCTCCCGGAGGAGATAGTCGGGTTGACCAGGCCTGGACAGATATCAATTTTGCACTTGGGGATTTCTGACAAGCACGTTTTCCCAAAATATGCAACTGCTACGAGATTCGAACGAACGTAGATCATCCAATGGAAATTTGAACGTCCTATCTACCATGCTATTGCAGTGAGTTTTGGATTTTGAGACGTTGACCTACCGATAGGAAATTCGAATCCCAATGCAATTGGGTGTTTTTCGGAGAGTCCGCTTAAACTTACTCGCTAGTTATATCCAGACATAAAATGGGTATCGACATTGGTTGAAAAAATAACTACGTCGGAGTAGCATTCTGCCCTGGGGGTGAAATCATATCACATGTACCACATCATGTTAAAATAACGGTATACTCTTTCACTTAAATAATCCGGTTAACGTCGGGTCTCACACACAGCGATCGGACATAGATGAGCTAGCAAGTCGAACAGTAGAATCGTGAAACAGATCCATCGTATACCACATTCCTTCAACAAAATGGTCGTATCACTGGCTCTGAACACATGCTCCGCAGCACACAAAACCAGTGGTACACGTGATGCAGAGAAACAAGCCGGATAAGCAACACAAATCAATGCTGCGACCGTAAACAAACAAACAAACACCAAGTGTGCACATAAAGCGTCGAAATGCACACAGAAATGGCAAAGTGTCGAATGAGGGGCAAACGGGCCGGGTTGTAATTAGAAGAAATAACCTAATGTCAATCAAACGATTTTCGGAGCGATTTGACTGGGTTTAAGCACAGGTGAAAAATTATTCACGAGTGATTACTGGTCATGTGATTGATCAAATGAACATAGCTACGGCCAATCGATGGCTGATAGTCACAAGGTACACGGCTGGAACGTGAAGAAATCGCGCTACTCACTACAACTATTTACGCATCTGATAACAGTAGTTAAGCAACCATGACATGCTGGCGCAGAAGCGTTAACCGAACTAGTTCAGAAGCACAATAGGAATACGCGAATGCAAATGTAAATAATCTAACCACAAGGAAGTTGAAGTATAAGGTGCAGGTGAAATATTGTACGGATGTAGTAGCGGGACTGTTTGAGATGGTGTGCAAGCACGTTTTGGCTAATCTTCATCCCAGAAAGGAATGCATAAATACATGAAATCAGAAGCCTGGATCCAAGCAATGTGTTACGCAAGCATAAACTGCACGTGGGCTAATATAATGTCAGGTAGCCCTGGTCAAGACAGATATATGAAAGAGAAATTAGGGTGACATTCTAGCGTGTTTTTGCATGTAGCTCAATATCGGAAGCAAATCAATGTAGCATGGTGTGCAGCTCAAAAGAGTGCCGGATTGAAAATACATAACAGTATGATCTCAGCTCAGCTTTCTACAACGGGTTCAACATTTCACCCTCGTACGCCCAAGTGTAGCATTAGAGTAAGTACTAAAAAAGAATGGCATGTCATACGAAGTACGAGCAACGACAATAACAAAATTCGTGCTCTAGTCAGCGAAGAATTATGTGCAAATAAGACAATCTTCATCACCTAAATCGTTACTTTGTTATCAGAATCACAAATAATAAAAACAACGAAATTTTGAACGTGATTTGCTCGTTCCGGTTCCCTAGAAAGCATAGATTATTCCAGTAGAAGCCAAAGTAGCAATTGATGTGGTCTCTCATCCGAGTGCAAAAACCGTGTCACAAGTTAAAGTAAAAAGCGTTCTGTGAAAACAGCACGCACGATTTAACTGAGGGTATGCACACCTACCTCTTCACGTTCTCGCTGCTCGTAGTATAGAAAGTCGTCGAAGATGGACTGGGTTTGTGAATAGTTGGCAAACACTTCCATCACTTGCCGGCCACGTTCCAGTGGTAGTTCAGTTGCGTCACGCGAGTGTGTGACCGGCTTGTTCTCATTAGTCTCGATTCGTATGTGCCGAAGCGCGGTGTTCGGTACATCTTTGACAAAAATCCATCGCACGGTGAATGCGCCTTGCCACTTGTCCTGCGCCCAGACTTTGGCACGCGTGTCGTAGTCCACACGTGAGGTCATTTCGGCCATGCCACAAAAGTGCCCCGATCCGTTGACCGAGAAGAACAGGTAAATGGGGAACTGACCATTTGAGGCAGTGAATGCCGCATCCAGCTTTTTGTTGCCTAGTTCCGTGGAACACCAGATGGAGTATTTGATGGATCGATGAATATCATCCTCGGAAAACGATTTGATAACAAAAAAGCGAGCATTGTCCACATTCGTGTCGAATGATGATGGATTGATGGACTGGGCCAGTTGTTGATAGAATTCCGATTTGCGCTGAAGCGATTGATCATCGTGTGAATTTTGTGATTTAGAGGTCGGTGCACCGTTACAAATGTTAGCATGAAACGGTACGTCAGTGTTCAGCTTGCATTTTGTAGGGGTAGTGCGTCGATTCACAGCAAGATGATTCGCAACTCCACGTTTCATTGGCCATGGACAAGGCATTATGCTAGGTGGGGCACGAGGCGGTTGCCCTGCAACGTTAGCCCAGGATTTCTGTTTGGCAAAATCTCCCAACAGGTTAGGAGACAAACGACGTCCAGATGTTGAAGCAGATAGCATGCCGGGGCGAACTACGCCGCTCGGTCGGTTGAGGATAAGCGGTTGACGATTGTCGGAACCCAACACATCGGTTCCAGGCTAAAGTTGAAGAAAAATTAAAAAACGCGTGTAAAGAAGAGAAAAACTAAAACCAAGAAAACGTGAGGATCATATAGTCAAAATCATCTCAAAACATACATTGATGATTTAACTTTATGATGTTAGAGGGAGTGATTTCCGCAAGACAGGTAACTTTCTAGCACCACGGATAGGCATCGATTTCTCATGCTCAGGCAGTACTTATCTGGGGTTGGGCAGTTCGATATTATCTCAATAGCGACACACCGTCACTTTCTATCTCCTTCAGTAAGCTCAGATGATACATTCGTACAGGCCCCATGTCCTGTAATCTCAAGTTTTTGTACCGCCGTGGGATGTATGTATAATAGTAAAAGCCAGATCCAGGCAAACATCTGCACAGCCAGACCAAGATGTGGATAGACTGCACAAATGCTTAGCATCGATCGAGAACTATGTCGCCCACAATCCGAATAATCAAAATAAAATTGACCTCGAAAATTACATAAATGTGGTGTTTTTTTGTTAGCTGTAGGGTGACGCATCCATTAGTGAGTTGCCATACAAAATAAGGTGACCTAAAGGAAGTGTGAAATTTTAATAAGAGTACAACAACAATCTAGAAAAATTGAGGAATGCGAAGGTGGAAAACGGACAAATGAAACGGTGATCATACACGAGTATCTCGTGCACAGGAGAAAGAATCAACAAATTTTGAAATAGATGCGCGAAAGCGTCTGATTTGAATGGCAGGAAAACCTAATGAATGTTGTTGTGCTACCTAGTTTTCTTTGAAGAATAAGGATCAAAATTAGTTGCAATAGTAAATTGCGGCAGTGCATAACACCAAACGAGACAAATCTTCGGTTTTTGATTCCCAGATATTAAACAAGATGAACGCCGTAAAACTTGCTAAAATCAATAAGAAATTCCACCCGATTTCATCTATGGTTCTTAATAGCGGGTTGTACTAGAGGACCGTTGAAACAGAGCACAAATAGTTGTGAGTCAACTCAAAGGGTATGTGATTGCAAAGTCAATCCGACTTCGTTCATCCCAATTGATACAAAGCTGTGCAACAAATTGACACACAAATTATCGCAAGCAGAGCAAAAAGAAGCTAACCATATTCACAGTCGTTCCCATCACACATGAGCACACCACAACCAGTTTTGCGCATTTCGCATTATCCACGAGGCAGTGCTAATAAGGTACGCGTTAAAAATGTTCGCTATTCTCCAGTCCTGTAGTAATCAATTGATTCACTACAGCACACGATAAAGATCCTTCGTAGATCCCTACAAATTGACTTGAAATTGTGCTCGGCTCACAACGTGTACCAATAAAATGACCATAAATCAATGGTTATCGGCAGGCCATGAAGTCTCAGAAATATTTCCATCAGTCACACAGGACAAAAGCGATCGAGCACCGCAATAGTTTGAGTGAGATATTTGTATGAAATTTGAATACAAAATGAATCTTAAATGAAATCAAAAGCTGGGATCCATGAAAATTTTTGCAAGATAAGAAACTGCACAGGAGTGGACTGGGATACTGCTAGGTTGCTTGTTGAAAAACTTTATTAAGCTTTAAACATCATATATATCTATGGGCTTGGGCAACCTGACAGTTTATTAGCCCACGTACAGTCTATGACTCAGCGGTACTTTGCTTATGTGGGCTTGTGATTCCATGCATGCGAGTAGATTATTAAACACGAAACCAAGTAAAATCTTGCGTCGTATAAACTCACCGGAAAAGTGCTGCTAGGGTAATTCCAACGAGCATTTGATGTCAACTTTGCGATCATTTCGGACTGATTTCCAGGCACTTCCGTACGATCAAGGGGATCACCAATAGTCAAGCGATTGAAATCTGCTGGAAGCAAAGACTCATGAGGTTCTCTTTCTTCAGATTGAATGGAACGCACTGGCGTATATGATTTCACAGACTGCTCGTTGTTTGTGCTATTGGACAAGACATTATCAGAAGACATTGAATTCGATGTAGCAAGCGATTGCGCGGTGTAAGCAGAAACCGACACCACCGGCAATGCATTTGTGCGGTTGTTGTAATTCGGCATCATTTGTTCTCGCATGTGAGGAGGATAATAAGTGTTTGATGTAAATTTATGATTAGTCTGATGTTGACGCGTGTATCCACTGGACGCAAGAGATAACATGTTCAAATCCACATGGGAATTTGGTGCTGACCACTCATCCATCAACGGCATCATTCCCCCATTAGCAATCGAGCTGGATGAAGCGAATTGGGTGGAAGTGTAAGGCCAACCAGAAATGTTTGGGCTTGTACCATATTGAGCACTGGTATATGCGTCTGGGGAACGCATGGTAGCGTTTGGTTGGCCGGAAGGCGATCGGTAAAAAATTGCAGGATCGTGATTTCGTTGATTTGTATTCGGTAAATAAGGATTGGCCGATTGAGAAGCCGCTGAGATTTGAGTAGGAATGGGATAGGCAGCAGCGGCCGCTGCAGCAACTGCGGCCAAGAGGGTGGCTGCATACGGAGATGATGTTTGGTTATTTGCAAGGTCCGTCAAATATGCAAGGTCGGGTGACTGATTGTTGCTATTGTGACCATAGTTTCGGCCTAAAGAGACCCAATCGATACCGTTATAGTTAGCCGCCATGGCAGCCGCAACGGCAGCTGCATCTGGGGCAGTGGTAGATCCGTTTTCTCCAGTGCCATATGACAAGGGAGAGAACATTGTACCGTAATATGTGTCAGCTGTATTTGACATATTTCCGTACATAGCTGTAACAATAAAACAGGTGGAAATACTAAAATGCGGTAAAAGCGTGGGAAATGTGTTCAACTACTCGACAAAATTAATTGTGATGGATTCGGAATAGCGTCAAAATACAGCAAAAATAGTAGTGAAAAGCGCTTCGCAAATCATGTAGAATGTGACATCAAGAAAATGGTGTTGGATAGGCCACATATTCCAGTCGACGACACTACATAAGCGCCAGAATAAAAACGGAATGGTATGGTTTGCCACAAGGTTGTCACAGCCGGGGGCGGCAGTGGGGATGAGCTCCCACTGTCTATAAAATGCTCCCATATGGCGTGCGTCTTAAACAGCCTCTGGCAACCAAAGCCCAGCTCCTGGCCTGCACGTGGCGGAACTGCTTCTACTGACAGAAGAAGGGGCGAAGGCGGATGACTGGCGCCTCAAAACCAGTTTGCTCCGGGTAGATGGAGCTCGTCAGCCTGGGATGGCAGTCCATCTAAGGGAAGGAAAACCCTTATTCCAAACCTCCGCTGCCTTGCGGCATACCCGATTGCGGGAAAGGCTTCGGGAGTGAACCCTGAGAAAAAATCTTTGCTGCCTTGCAGGTTGCACCTGGTCGTGCAAAGGCTAGAGAGGCGTACTCGAACAATCGCCGAGGCACTTCAAGAGAGGCGCAAGAACCCTCAAAATGGTCACCGGCTCTCGTGAAGGAAAAAAACCGCTGCCTTGCGGGTAGACTTTTGATTCAAAGGCTCCGGGTGGGGTCCCCTAAGCCAACCCCCTACTTCGGCCTTGGCAACCGGGTAGTATGTCGCCTTCAACAAGAACTATGGAACCTACATTTTTCTTTCATCATGTACCCTCTTCATGGTATACTTGTTGGCACATCGTCTGTAAAGACTTGTGTA